>JAVQJF010019957.1:0-44420 GCA_036023855.1 Gadopsis marmoratus
ACATGTGGACATGTAGACATACGGACATGTTGACATGTTAACATACGGACATGTGGACATACGGACACGTGGACATGTGGACAGACATGTGGACATGTAGACATACGGACATGTTGACATGTTAACATACGGACATGTGGACATGTAAACATACGGACATGTAGACATATGGACATGTGGACATGTGGACATACGGACATGTTGACATGTTAACATGTGGACATGTGGACATACGGACACATGGACATGTAAACATACGGACATGTGGACAGACATGTGGACATGTGGACAGACATGTAGACATGTGGACAGACATGTGGACAGACATGTAGACATGTGGACATGTGCACACTGAGTGGATTCAGAAACCGCTCGCTCTGGAAAGAGAACGTCGTGTTGATTCCAGAAGTCCGTGTTCCAACTTGAGTTATGACTCTTAGAAAAAGAGGTGATTTTGATGCAAAATGCACCAACCGGGTGCTAAAGGTTCAAACGTACTTGTAGATGTATTTGCTTACATACATGGAAATCTATAATCACTTTTTGAAGATTAACAAAATCATTGTCTTATGTTAGAATGGGCACGACTGAACACAGAAAATCAAGAGTTCTCAAACTTTGGAAGGAAAAGACTCAGTGATTTGAAATGGTTTTTGTGGCTGGTGAAAAGGGTGAGCCAACTTTGGCCCGCTGAAGTTCACCCAGTCAAAGTTCAGCTGAAGTTCAGCATCTGCTGCAGTCTCCGTCCTCGGCTTCCATCATTCGCACCATCACTTTATTTCTGCTCACAACATAAGCTCTCTCAAAGCCTTGTCGCCCTGAAATATTTAACACAACGCAGCCAGCACTTGCCCTCAAAAATTCTTTTGACACGTTCTGTATGTCACACGCCATAGTTGTATTCTAAGGAGGAGAAAGACAGAAAACCTCCTTCTGAGCTGGTGCATTTTCTAGCAGCTCAACATGCCCTCTGACAAACAGTCTGCTCAGGTTATTGAATCAAAATGTCACAAATGGATGGTCTTCTGTTTCTGGGCTGATCCCAGAAATGTTACAGGTCACTCAGGCTTCAGCATCATCAAGCTTTCATTTTTACTCTTCTTCTCACAAAAGATCCTGACAAACCCAACCCATACTTTCCAGACCTCAATGTTAAAAGGCGTGGAAAGCCTCCTGACCCAGAAGATGGAAGCGACCTACAGTTAGAGCACCTTCTCCTCGAGATGAATTAGGAGAAAATTGAGAAGGTGAATGTTCAATATCTCACCTGAGCACTTCCTGCCTTTGTATTAAGTGAGAAAACCCAATAATGCTGCTTGGAAACGTGTGGTCTGGGAGTGAACAGGCAACAAGCAGCTGATTTCTCTCTGGCCTGCCAGGCATGTGGGCCAATAAATCGCCCTCCTATCAGGTATGCTGGAGCGCTGCGAGGTATTTCTGCTTGTCAACACGTAAAACATGCCGTGTGTGAGGTGTTTGTTAAACGTACACGAAGGTTTGTGTGCATTTGTGCCAGAGAGTTGAATCTTCACAGGGAGATCAGACTGCGGGTGTGAAGAGGGCAGGCGTTCTATCAGTCTGCGGCTTTCAGTGATGCCACTGGTAGAAACCTGGGCAGGTTTTAGGCTTTACGGCTGTTTGCTGCTGGTTTTACAGCAGCCAAAGACTGCCAATTATTTTGACAATTCGTGAACCACACCTCTACCATGCCGTTGTTGGTTATTACAGAAATGATGAGGTTGAAGGGAGTCTAAATTCCATCCTGATCTTCCTGCCAAAACAGATCCACACTTATCATACACAATAGTATAAATAAATGTGGCCAGGACATCCATAGGTTAGAGTCAGATACTAATAATACCATCTAAGTACAGAAATGAGTCAAAGACACTCTCAGAAAGCTACAGTCACACATGATATGAATATGAAGTGTTATTAGGCTCCATGTCAAACCCTGAACATGATTAAAATCCAGATAAGACTTACAGCAGTGACTCAGTGACAGACCAGACCAGAGGCTGCATCTTTTGGAATTAAACTAAAATACAGATGGATAGAAACTGACACTAGACATGGCTGCTCACCCTCTTCCAGTTCTTAGTTGTAAAAACTCTGAGCGAAAGATGAATTATCTGTCCCAGTGGCATCCGACGCACGTCTCACTGAAAATATCCTATTGGAGATAAAGAAACCAGAAGCACGTTGATGTATCAGCAAAATCAGATACCCAAAGGTGAAATGTGAGGATAGGTGCTTCTTCTATGTGAGCCTTTCCAGTTTAGGCTTCTAAGAGGCTGCAGCTGTACAGAGGATGAGGGCTTCTATCTGCCGAATAAATATTTAAAGTGTGGATGCTGAAACAAAAGCCGTGGTTTGACAGGCGACTCAGCGATTTCACAAAGTGGGACTGACTCATCAACTTGATCACTGCGTCGTCTGATCTGTCCGGCTGAAGGAAAGTTCAGGAGAAGTTTGAGAGTGATAGTTTCATCTTTTCAGGGTCAGACCTGTGTGTGCGAATCAGGGTGCAACATCGTCTCCATGACCTGACAGCTATGTTACAACAAACCCAGATAAAACTACTTTAACTACTAACAGACAATACAGACGATCACCCATCTCCAACCCAGGACAACGGCTATGAGTTGAATAAATCACAGCTATAATGCTTCCAGTGGGCCCTTTGAAAGCCCAGCTAATGAAGACATGTTGATTTAACGAGCCATGCCCCTGTCTCGCATAGAGCTGAGTTGACTTTGCCAGATTAATGAGCAAGTCTGCCAGCGCTAATTCAGCACACAGCACTTTGCTTCTCCCTCTCATTTTTATCTAATCGCTATCGTTGCCGCATCCGGCCTTCTGACATCTCAGAGCATCCATCACAGCACAGCTTGTGATGGTGAAATTACATTTGGGCTTTCAGTTTAGCAGTCAGACTGAAAGCTATGGAATGGAGTATTTTCATTATCAACAAAGTCATTTTTTTGTTTTTCCAATAACTGTCTTACTGTCTGTCGGACTGTCAAACTATGTCAAACTGTAAACTATGTCAAACTATGTACAGCTAACAGCGGGGGGGTTAGCTGTACATAGTTTGATTATTTGCAATTTGATAAATAATTTGCAAAGTACAATATAAGACGGGTCCTTGTAGAGGGGCACTTAAAGGCTAAAGCTAGTGTGTGTCTTCTTCTCAACAAATGACCCAAAGCAAAAATGTGTTGTGCTTTCGGTACGTTCCAACTTCCCCTACCATCTGTGTAGGG
Organism: Gadopsis marmoratus; assembly: GCA_036023855.1. Lineage (NCBI taxonomy): Eukaryota > Metazoa > Chordata > Actinopteri > Centrarchiformes > Percichthyidae > Gadopsis > Gadopsis marmoratus. The sequence continues at coordinate 3,267 of JAVQJF010019957.1, forward strand.
CTGCATTCTGCAAACTTTCAAAAACCGACAATCTGACATTCCATTGAGTCCAAATCAACAATGTCTGTGTTGGTGGTGACGAAGGAACATATGTGAAGTTGGGGCAACATTGTGGTTACGGTTAGTGAAAAATGAAATGTTAGTTGCTGGTCTGTGGCTAAACGCGAACTCCAGCAGGAAGTCAGACATGCAGCACCCATCCATCAGCCTGACCTCCACACCTTCTTTCCTGCTCTGGCACTGAATGTTGGCACTGGAAGTAAATTATGAGGTTCAGAATATGTCTGTTGATGTAGGGATACTGGGCTGGAGTACGTCTTAGTTCCTGGGAGTCTGGGCAGATAATAAAGCTGTCATGTGTAGTCTGCTGCATGCATAGTGTACATAGTGGGCACATGTACAGTACATACACAATGCAGGTGGAGGTGGGGGCCATAGGGTTCCCACAACAAATGTTTGCCCTCAACTTGCAATGTCCATACCTCTCTACACTGTAATGTAATGTTACAGCCTGCTGCGGGTGTAGTTGAGCCTGTAAATGGACAGTAAATCACCACAGCAAATAAATCCCGCTGCTTTCTCAATAACAGTAAGATGTCCGCCCTGTGTTAGTGCAGGCTGCACTGGGAAATGCTGGAAAAGAGTGACAAACAACAACAGTAGGCCAAGGTGGAAAGAACATAAACCCAACAGTGAAACAAGGTGTTTTAAAGGTTTAAAAACAACTAACAAGGCAAAGCTTGCCATCAACTAAATGCTACTGTGCCTCTTCTGGTGTCATGATGACGAGACAAACTGATGACACGTTCTATAGCCTTTGTTCAAAAAGAAAATGACAGGAATTTAACTGCATACACAATCATATTATGCTCAGCAGCTTGCTGTTCCAAAGGAGGATTGAATGAACGGGTAAGATGCAGGTTAAAAAGAGGTGGGAGCAAGTGACCTGCCATCACCAGACGTTGCTAGGGAGTTTCATGACACTCATAAACCCTTCACCCGTCTTTGAGCCTGTTCAGAAAGTACAGGCTGGTTTCAAACAGCTTGCAGAAAGGGCTTTGTGAATGGAAATCTTTGTGAAAATATTGCTCTCAAAAACTCCAAACTTCATTCACACTGCAGGGAGTTAATCTGAGGAGCAACATGAAAGCTTCAGCAGTTGGTGATGAGATCATATTTTCCGGGCCACTTATAAAACACCTTGAAAAGAGTGTTTCATTGTGTGAGTCAGAATGTGCAAATGAGGCAGAGGGTGTTATGATGTCTGTAATCAGCATTAGAGAGCAATAAAGACTGATGCGTAAGATACTGGAAGAGAGAAACGACATCCACGTACATTCTCTAAATGTGGCATCAACTGAGGATAGAGCAGTAAAAATCTCTTTGTGCTGCTTGTTTATAGCTCAGTGTTACTTTGACCGGTTTCACTTGGAGGACATCATGGCGTTTTCTATGGACCGAGTGTTCATTAAGACCCTGATGCTGGACAGCTCACAGAAACCTTTACTTCATGCATGCCTTTACTGGCATCGTGTTTGTCCTACACATGATGGCCACCCATGGAAAGATCCTTGTTCACCATGCTAAACGTTTGTATCTCAGTCCAAACATCTAAGAACTCACAGCCAGATATAATGGAGACTTTATAAAGGGCTAATTAGCACTAAATAATATAGAAAACGACAACTGCACTGGTCTCTTCTTCTAGTTTTACGGCGGTTGACATCCAGGTGTGCGGCTGTGGCATGGAGGGTTAAGCTGTTGATCCTTGGCCCTGAGGATGGAGGTTCCAATCCAGCTCCCGGCCATATGTCAGGTAGCTGTGGTTCCAGAATTAGAATTAGAGCTGTTGTTATCTGACTGTCATCCCTGGGGTTGGTGTTCCGATTCCAGCTCCTCCCATCCACATGTCGAAGTGAACCTGGGCAAGACACTGGACCTTGTGCGTCTATCCTGACCTGTCTCTGACCAAGACAGGACAGGGATGTGCACTGGTCCCCGGTTGCCATAGAAGGCTGCTCCACTGCTGCAGCTCCCCTCGGAAAAGAAGGATGGCCGGATGGGTTAAAAGCAGAGGATACATTTCAACGTGGAACACGATTGTATGTGTGTGTTTGAGCTTTGTTCTCTGCATGTGTGTATATGATGTATCATGATTGACCATTAAACGACCTTGGGGTCCAATTATTATTAGGTGCATTACCGTCACCTTCCACACTGGAGAGCGGAACAGACAATAGGCTTAGTAACACATCCCTTAGTGGCCACACCCCCGTCGGTGATGACACATCATGTGTGTACAATGTTGTCAGCGTTGTAAGCGTCTGGAGCTCAGCAGCAGAGAGAAGTAGGAAGAAAACAGAGAATTATCTAAAGGTTTATCAGCTCGATTCGTTTGTAACAAAAAGTGGTGTTTCACCAGGACACACTTATAGTGCTACTGTTTCAGACTGGTGCCGTCGTGGCCATGTGCGGACTTTGCCAGCCAACATACTCACTCCTGCAAGACAACATCAGACGGCTGAAATGTGAGCTTAAGGACAAGAATCCAATCCCATCCAATCCAAACATCTGAAAGAAGATTGTATGTGTCTTGTGGACAGCCTGCTGGACACCGGGAAGCAGGTCATTATCTCCAGACCGCTCACCCCCCCCCTCGTTTTGCCGACTTCACATCTGACTGAAGGGCTACTGCAGGAACAGAGAGATCCCTTTGTTGCCAATTTTGCAGCATTTTTAAACAGGAATCTCCTCTTTCGTTTGGATGGTCTCCATCCCTCCCAGGACGGCTCACGGCTTTTATCTTCAAACATCACACTGACTTTGCACTCCTGTAAGGCTTTTACCTCGACCCCCCTCAACAGGATGAGTGTTTCCACTTCGATAACTACCATCATTTCATATTGTAGACTCTCTGCAACACGCTGCTAATCACAATAACGCAATTCACATTCCTCTACAACCTCGGTCATCCCCTGTTCCAAACTGTAATCCTGTGAACTTTGCTCTTTAAAATATCAGATCCCTAAATAACAAATCCGTTTTATGCCATGAATTGATTACTTCTAATAATTAAGACTTTTTTATCATCACAGAGATGTGGTTATCTCAAGTATTCCTCTATTGAAGCAACCCCCCCGATTTTACACACCTCCACCAACCCCGCCTCTCAGGAGGGGGGGGTTGCCGTCATTTACAGAAAAGATTTTAAATGCACTCCCATTTTACATAGTAGTGTAACTTCATTTGAACATCTTGGATTTATGGTAACTGCCAAAGATCCCGTGATAATTTTAATGATCTACAGACCACCCAGACCTAACAATGTTTTTTGACTTTTTATCCCATTTTATATCCAAGTATGATAAAATTCTCATTTTAGGTGATTTTAACATACATGTCTGCTGCCCCTCTATGACCTTTACCATCGACTTTATGGAAACTTTGGAATCTTTTAACCTCAGTCAGGCAATACATGAACCAACACATTCTAAAGGTCACACCCTTGACCTGGTTCTGTATCGTGGTCTCAGGCCAAACAACTTTGTATATCTGTGTGTCTGATCACAAAGCAGTTTTATTCACTGTGGTTTTACTGCAACTACCCCTCAACCACTGTACACCGGTAAGCTGCCGTGTTTTAACTCCTTATCTGCTAGCAGGTTTTCTGAGCTTTTCACCTCTGCTTCTTTAACACAGAGGCTGCTTTTAATCCATATTTTAACACAGAGGAGCTGGTCTCCCTTTTTAATCACACCTGCCAGAATGTGCTGGACTCTGTTGCCCCCTACAAAGACAAAAAGTCAAATAGAGCGCAGCAGCCATGGCTAACAGTCCACCCAGGAATTAAAACGAGACTGTAGGAGAAACGAACAAAAATGGATTTTATGACATCTGGAAAAATGCAATGAATAATTATCAAAAAGCAGTTCAAGAAGCAAGAGCAGCCTTCTTCTCTAATTTAAGTTTAGAAAACCACTCTAATCCTAGAATTTTATTCAAAGTCATAGAGTCTGTCATCACCCCCCGGCCTGTCATTTTACTGATGCCTCACAAGAGCTGTGTGTGAAGTTTTTAAACTTTTTTATTAATAAAGTCAAAGAGATACAGCAACAAATTACCCCCACAGACAGTGTTTTAAATGCCAGTAGGGATATTCTGTGCCATTTTAGTAATTTTGAATCTGTTTCACTGTCTTTTTTAACTGATATTATATCCCACATGAAGCCAACCACGTGCAGCCTTGATGTCATTTCCGCTTAGAGAGGTGATTGACACAGTTGGGCCCAGTATTTTATTGATAATTAATAGCTCCCTGGCAGATGGGATTCTTTCCAGCCAATTTTAAACATGCTGTGGTCCATCCTCTTTTAAAGAAACCTAACCTGGATCCTTCTGTTCTTGGTAATTTTAGGCCAATTTCTAAACTTCCATTTTTATCAAATGTTTTAGAAAAAGTGGTTTCAACCCAACTTTTAGATGTTATGTGTCATAATATCATCTTTGAGAAATTTCAGGCTGGTTTTAGAGCTTTACATAGCACAGAAACGGCTCTCCTTAAAATAACAAATTATCTCCTTTTAACAGCAGATAGGGGGACACTGCACTTCCTTGGTTTTATTCTTATTTTCTAGAGAGAACCTACTCGACCACCATAGGTAAATACATCGTCTACAACTCATACTACCTGTGGTGTTCCGCAAGGTTCAATTTTAGGTCCCATTTTATTCTCTATCTACATGCTTCCACTCGGTCAAATCATTCACCACCATAACGTTTCTTTTCATTGCTACACAGATGACACACAGATATACCTTCCCCTGAGTATCCGATGACCCAAACAGCTAAGCTGCTGTTTTAAACTGTCTCAATGATGTCAACTGTTGGATGGCACAAAACCTTCTTCAGCAAAATAATTCAAAATCAAACATCATATTGATCAATCTTCCAAAACCTGTCAGTCTTATTGAGGGAAACCTTGGTCCATTACTGGCTAAAGTGAAACCGGTTGCCAGAAATCTGGTAGTTCAATTTGATTCAGATCTAATTTTTGCACTACAGATCAAAACATCCATCAGGACCCTTGACTCTGGACCGACCTGCCTGAGGAGATCAGGCTGCAGAGTCAGTGACCTCTTTTAAATCACTTCTTAAAACACATTTTTATACACTTGCTGTCATGTGATGTCGTCTTTATATCATTTTTATGTTGTTTTTGTTTTTATATTGTCTCTTATGAGTTTTAATTCTTTTTATTTGTATTTTTAATCTTTTATCCTGTTTTTGTTTTCTGTTTTCTGTGCATCATGTTTTGCTTTGTCTGTCAAAGCACTTTGTAAACTCTGTTTTTAAAAGGTGCTATATAAATAAAGTTATTATTATTATTATTATTATAATGTTCAAATTGCTTGCAAGTTTCGATTAAAGGAGATAAATCTAAAGGCAGTTGTCTGCCTTTAGATTTAGGGTTGAATTGCCATTTAAGTAGCCATCTATGTAGCATGAGACCCTAAAACTAAACTCTGGATGAAGAATACCTTTAAGTGATTTGCTTAATGCGAGCTGTGGAGACAGACAGGTTACTTAGTAACATCCTTAATGTGACAAATACTCAGCTAACAGAAGAAGTATTTACATTCACAGAAACACAACTCCAAAAGAATGCTAAAGTTGCTCTGTGACTACTGGACGTGTAAATAGGCTACTGTTTCCTAAGACGTTAGCCATTTAAACTTTGTGTGATAAAATGTCAGTGTTGTGTTTGCAGTTTGTTCTACTGACCCCAAGTGGCCAAAAGTAGATAAATAAATAAATATAAAGGGACTTGCTTTACATCTGGATTCCTCCCCAGTTACCATGACATGGTGCTTTCCACAATCACAGTATAGATAACCACCAGATGAGCTGCACAAAACCAACACTACTGTCAGGAAACATCAGGCCTTTCATGGTAAAACAAGAACATAAAAACGGGATCTGTAGTCGGTAGAAATTCTGAGCACAATTTGATAAGAAGCTGTCACCAATAACACCTCTGCCAATCATCTTTAAGCATCACCGCAAAACCCAATTAGCTTCAGAGTGTCCACCTGTCAATCAGTCCCAGTGGTGCAAGCTAACTGGGGAGGAGCTGCCTGCCAATTTACAACTGATCAATCAATCAGTCAGTCAGTCACTTTAGGAGTCAGTGTTATTAAAGGCCAGTGTTATTAAAGAGATACCTTGCTTCACTATGACATGAAGACCAAACCTTTATTTCACCACAAAAGATTATTGAGAAATGAAATAGAATAATAATAATTTAAATGAAGCCAAATAAAAGCCAAAGAAGTAAAAGAGTGTTATCTAAAGAAAGGATGGTTAATCTTATTGTATGATCCCTGCATGTGGAGTGGATGCTGTCGATGTGTACACAGCTACCCACACCAGTAATCAGTCATCATGTCTGAACTGCTGCGAATGAATGCATGGATCAGCCGTTCACTCCATAATGGTGTCCGCAGACACTGAGCTCCGTGGGGGTGATAATCCCAGTAAAGACGTGATGCAGATCCCCAGACTAACGCAGGACCACCTGCTGATATCAGAACAGCTGGGTGATGCTTCCGTCCATCTCTCTCATACACTCACACACAGGTCGGTCACTGACAGAAGCTGTAGCTTTGCCTCATCGCCTGCGTGTTGATCAAGAGCTGCCACTATTCTGTGGTCGGTCACAAAGAGTCTCTGGGCGTCTGACATCCGAGAGAAGCAACGAGCTGCATGTAGAGAAGCGTCACGCTGTAACATATGTAACACAAGCAGCCCACACTCTGGTCTGGCAGGTCCGAGCAGGACTTGAACCTGCCACCCTCCACTCCCTATGTTCTGCCGCTCCGAGATTCTTTTTATTTACATATATTACAACACAGCTTTTCAGCAATAAATGCTTCCATCTATACATTCCTTTTCAGTCACATTTGTAAATCTGTTTCTTTTGTCCTAAATAGCATTTTAGCTCTGTTTCGGCATATGGGATGTCAAAGAACAACGCCAAGCAGGTAAAGCTGACTGCGTCGGCCTCAGAAACTGACTTGAGAGGAAAGGAGTTTTCACTTCCTCCTTGATTCCTTTCTTTTTTCCTTCTCTCATTCCCGTTGGGATCGACAAGGGCATGAGGAAGACATGTGTCGGGGAAACAGAAGGCAACAAGCCAAATGAGAAGCAACTAGTGTGTCTTCAGCTGTGTTTGATAACCACACATGCACCGACCTCGGGGAGAATGCTTAGAGACAAGCGAGCTGTAGCTTTGTTTGACAGCATCTTTGTTGGTGCCGTGCTCATAACAAACATTTCAGTCCGGTTCTGTCTTGGAAGTGGTTTCACATGGACCTTAAAGGTCCCTTAAACAAATGGTCACTCTATGAAGAGTGAACAGCTTTGAAGGCATCAGGGAACCTTCAGAATGGGTTCTCCAAAAGAGGAACATTGTTAAAGAAATACTGAAAGTGCCTCAGCTTGTGCAAAACATTTGTGCTAATGCTGCCAGAGGTGAAGGACTCCACTTCATGAATGTACAAGAGGAAAGGAATAAGCCCGGAAGAGAAGAACACAAACAGCTGGAGTTCCTGGTCAGTTGTCATTTTATACATCATTAGTACAAAGTAAAGAGAAAAGGTTGCTTTCTGGATGGAGGAGTGATGTGTGTCCTCTGTTAGAACCATGAACAACATCTCAGTTAACTGCTCCTTTATAGCTGTAAAGAGCTCAGTGCACATGCACAGCTGTTTAACCAGCAGACTGTTGCTTACTGTATTTATGCTGCCACACTTTCACAGCAGGCGTCCAAACCGACTACTTTAGGCTCTCAGTTCTTGCTCTTGACTCCTCCCCTCGTGACTCCATCCTACACCAAATATTTAGAATCTAATTTAAACATTGTTGCTGCTCTCAGATCCATTAACTGCTGTGCATTTGAAGACAACACGTTCTAGTAAAGACATGCTGAGCCCATCTGAAGGCCTCAGTTACTCAGAGGTGGTTGCTGCGTCATGTCTTCTACCTCATGTCTAGAGCTGTGCGAGTGGAACACAGCTGGTTTTAGGGATCAAGGATCAATGAAAACATCCCTGTTCTTCCAAACCTGTGATTTGCGTTTAATGTACCGTAGTGTCTACTCAACACCATTGTGTTAAATAAAAAGTTAGTGAAGAGGGAAAACAAACATAGCTAACCAGTTTGCTTATTTTCAGTTAGCAGCCTTGTTAGCTTGTTAGATTAGCTCAGTCGCTGATGCAACAATAACTTCACAGTTTATTCTTGTCCTACAGTGGTCTGAAAACCAGTTTTTAATCTGACAGAGTAACTTTAATAAACGTGAACAGTGCAACAAAGCTAAGCCATGAGAGCTTCCTCCATGTTGCACTCTCTAGCTCTCGGTTCCCTCAAAGGGCAACACTGCTAAGATGGATTGCTATTGGTCAAAGTCAAAGGTCAGTGGATTTACTTTGACTCCATGAGCAAATCCTGTTATGATGTGAGGACGGGAGAACCCAGGCGCAGACAGAGACGACACAGCTGCAGGTACGGTGTACAGAATATATTACGGCGATAACCAGAGAGAGATAGTCAGACACGTCTTAAACACACAGGTGAAGCAAAACGATCTGACAAGGGAATGGATGCAGGTATCTAACAGGCAGGTGTGAAAGACCTAATACTGATACTAAGCAGGTGAACATGGGCGGAGTAGACACCCCACAAATCCACTAATAATGGTGATTCCACTTAAATTAACCGAAATCACCGCAAAACCTTGACATCTGGTCTGACCCGGGCTTTATGAAGATTGATGACTGGCTGACTGACTGGCTCGTCTTTTCATGAAGGTCAGATAAGAAGAGCATCACTGTTGTTTTTCACCTCTTTCTAAAACACACATCTGTATTTTAAAGGGAAACACTGCGTCACTATCAGCTCGTACTGGCAGGCAGCAGGGATTCAGCACTGACAAGTCTCTGGCACAGCCCCCCCGCCTCATTGATCAAAGGTCGCCTGCAATTGACACTAACAATAAAGTCACATATTCACAGTGCAGACAAATTAGCTAATTAGAGCAGCGAGTCTGGAGAACAGGCAACCTGCCACCACACAAACGGGGATCTATAAAGCTCGTTTGGCTTTACCTTTTGTTGGCCTTCCAGGCTGAAGTGCTCGTCCATCGTGCTTTCCACCATTGCTCATGAGGGTAAATTGGATGTGGATGGAGTATTTGCAAAGATAAAGTGTTTTCAGGCCAGTAGAAATAGACAAGGGAAACTATGCAGTCCATTTTATGTGATAATCAGGGGCGTTATTAGCATTATAAATTAACTGCTAACAAACAATTGATTGTATCTAAAACACTACTAGAACCTCTCAGCAGTCTATCTTCTGTAGCTAGCTGCTAACTCCGTGCTGCTATGTGTGCCAGAACACAATGGGTTAATAAAGGCTGACCTGTAGAGTCAGGTGATCGTTCTCTATGGGATACCTACCAGGGACTCCCGTCACGTTGGATCTGATGTTTATATGAAAATATTGATTAATGCAAGTTTAGATAACCTTTAGAACCCAGTACTTAAATGTGTAAAGGAGTAGTACAGGTTCGTTTGCACTTCACTGGTGTACTCTGATTCTCATCCACAGTGCTGACATCTTTTCTCGTTCCTTTGCTTTAAGGTTTGCTGGCACGAGCTCCTGTTAGATTATTACGAACCGACACGAATTCCCTGGAACAAAGAGAAACAGCAGCGTTGACACAGTTCCCTGCTGCTCAAAGCGCGAGGTTATATTTTGGTTTGGAAGCTGCTACATGCCTGGAGGCGGGCGGCTGTGTGTCTGGAGATTGGGTTTAATTGGGAAGCGGTGACCTTTTCCACCAGAGAAAACACACACACAAGCTATAAAACGCACATTACGAGTCAGTGGCGGCTTCTATCGAGCCGGGACAGACTCTGATTCACAGCGCTGTGATTCAACAAAGAAATTAATTAAGAGGACAGATACTGCTGTGCGGGTAATTTATGACTCACGTTAATACGCATAAAGGGCAAATCCCTGCTCTCTCTCTCTGCAGCCTTCTTCTGTGATCTTGTATCTCTGCATCTAGCCCCACTTTCTCTTTCTGTCACTTTGCATTATGAATCCTCCATCAATTCTCTATTACTCAATGGAGGCAATTATATTTCTCATGCTATTTTTAAAGGCATACTAAGTTATTAACATTTCAACTCAGAGTCAGAAGGGTGCTGCTTGTAGCTTTATTAGCTTAGTTACATTAGTAACTTTAGCAGTGGGACCGGCTGTACTGTACTGAGTGCACAGTCTGAATGTGTAAAACACTGGCGTTTGGTTTAAAGATGATGTTTCCCCGTAATGGTCTGGAGATACAGTTGAACAGGAAGGAACAGTCAACACTTTACTTCACTTTAGGGCAGGTAAGGGGATGGATCATCCAGAGAACGTCCAAAGAACCGGTAGGTGGTTATTCACCAGGAGATCATGTTCAAAGGACGCTGGAAGGCTCTACTGGGAAAATGTAAAGACAAACTGGACTTCACTTAAAGACATCGAGTGAAAACAGAACGGCAGGAGATAATGGTTCAAGGTTCAAGCCAGACAATCAGAGGCGATATTCATCTTCCAGTTTTCACCACAGTCACAGTAAGTACAAGAAACTCGTTTATACTCACTCACACATACACACACACATCTACACACACATCTGCACACACACGCACACACGTTTATAACATTTACATATTCATAATAGGAAAGCAAAGCTTTGTTTGCCAATGATGTTTACAGCAGCGCAGACAGTCAGACATCATTACGCTCTAAATACTGTGAATTAAATTAAGCGCATGTGCTCGACCAACAAAATGTATTTTCAGATAAATGGCAGAGCAGTAGAACAACTGTGAGCTCCTACAGCAGCAGCCTGTTCATGGTCACTGCTGATTCAGTCATTTATGTGGAGAAACATGGGCTGATGCACTGTTTCCTGAGGCAGTGATAAAGTCAGTACACTGACTCTGCTACTCAGCAACATCTAGTTATAGTTAACATTAGCTAACATTAGCATCACAAGCTAATGGCCACACCAGACCAGGTGAGTTAATGGAATTAAATATGTGTCAGGTTTATTGCTGATGAGTTCAACATTTCATTTGTATTTCAAAGTAACTTAGCCTTTAATGCATCTATGTGTTATAGCAAAGATGAGGAAATGACTCATTAAGATTATTTAAGAAAAGCAATAAAACAAAACATCCAGCTAAATGTTTGATTGCCTAAACACCACGTGCAGCCCTACACCGTGTATCTTTACTGCTTACAGGTGCTTTGGAGACTTACACCTGGGCACCACTTTTCAGTTAAAACAGGAAAATGAAGCTGAGTGAAAATAATATTTAAATACAGAAAATGGTTAACTTTGCACAGCTTGGTATGGGCTGTACCATCTAATTTAACTGCAGCACAGAGTGGAGGTACAGCACTTAGTAAAAAGCCTTCAGTCCTTGATATTTCGGTGCCTTGGCACCTCATTTATTGGTCCTCCAAACCATCTATCAAACCACTCAGCTGTGCTGATTGGCCCGCCAGTCTGCAAAAGAATCATTTTCAAATCAATTTGAAAGCAGGATGTTCACTTGCATTGGATTAAGTGTTCGCCTCGCTGTCATTATGATGCCGACTCAACCCTCACACAGCTTCACCTAACACACTCCTCTCACCTCCACCCATCCCTCTCTCTGCCCTCGCTCACCTCCTTCTCTTTCCTCCTCACTGCCTCCTCTCCGACTCACCCCCCTCACCTTTCCCGAGTTTTGACACTGACTTGGTGAAACGAAGTCGGTCTGACTGGCGCCTGTCAAGCGGAGGAGGATAAATGCTGTTTTTAAAAGTGTCAAAAAAGAAGCGGAGGTGAAAATGAACATCGGAGGACAGAACGTCTGCTTTGCCTCGATTCCCATGAGTCTCCCTGCTGGCAAAGAGAAGCATCATGACAGCAGCAGCCAGAGGTTAAAGCAGCAATTAGCTACAGTTAATGAAGCCTCATTAGCCTCTGCTGAGTCTCTCTTCCTCTTCCATCCTTCACACTTCTCTTCCATTACATAGCAACCCTGGGTGACCTTAAAACTCCAGCGAAAGAAAGAGATGTGTACAGATGATTGACAGTGACTGACAATGAGCAGAAAATCAGTAATGTATACAGACATAGACAGAGCAGACCTGGCAACCCAGGGCAGACAGGCTGCATTCGTTTAGTCAGATGTGGTGAATGAAGCAGTGGTCACGCGGACAATATTTCTTCATTAGAGACTCCAGCTTAACTGTTCACATGGACGCTAAATGATGCGAGCTGATGATGTGCGTTTACTTGCTTTAAAGCATTTAATCAGAATAGAACTGACATTGACATGCGCACATGGCTCCACCGCCATGTTTCTGTCCCTCTATCAGATTAAACATTTGTATGGTTATTAGCACTAATATTTTCCTACTGAATGGATGTCAAAAGGTTTACAGCCCCTCTCTTGACCTGATAGAATACTGGGCTGGATCGGGTCAGTCTTTCAGGGATTAAAGTGGTTTCATGAGGTGTTTTTATTCTGATTGGTCTATTATTCCCATTATTAGTGGAATATTTGGATCCGTGAAAACGCAGCTTGAGAGAGCTAGCTCCTCAAACACTGTGAGCGATCGTCCCTCTTCAGCACCAAGTTAGTTCATGTTCATGTCCATGTCCACACAGCAGAGGTCTGATAATATGGTGGATGGACACTGGAAGTGTAATGTCACCATGGAGCCAGTTTGTCAGCTGTGAGCTACAAATTATTTTAGCCAATATTTATTCCCATTTATTTAGCATGTCTCCATGTTGTTGGCAGTGGAGACAGCTATCACTGGATTACTGTGACACTGAAGGAAACTTCACAGCAGGATTCCCAGGCAGGTTCTGCAGTTATAAGCATCTTGTTTCTGTGACGTCCCAGCTGATTTATGAATGTTTGTTCCTCGGACAGTGGATGTCACACTCAGTAAAAAGATGTTTCATGTCTGTGTGTTCAGAGTTATGACTCAGAGAATAAAGGGTAAGATTCCCTTCCTGAAAGTTACATTACAGTATGAGCTGTGGGTCACAACCACTGCTGCAAACTACCATAATGTTCCAGTGGTTTGTAGAACACCTGGCTCAACTAGAGCTACTGATGATGAACACACTGGGACCTTTCAGGCAGAGCAAAGGTGAAACAGCCTGGTATCAAGTTACTCTAAGAATGTTGGGTAACCTCAGCAGACTCCCAGCATAGTTTCTGCCCTCATACAACCAGCTGTCTAATCAGCCAGATCCGTGTGGGTGTTCAGGGTCTTTTAGAGTTACTTACAAATGGCTGCAGAAGTGTAAGGCTCAAAAACATTCCCCATCTTCAGAACATCCTATGAGAAAATGAATGAAAATCTTCGTGGCTCAACAGTGGCCACATTTATTTGAGGAAATTGTACTAATTCATCAGAGTTGTCTTATCAATAATGTATTCATGTGAGAGACTGATCCTTCACGGAAAATTGGCAACATTGGAAAGAAATTTGTATTGTTAGGTTCTGCAGACTTTGGCAATGTATCAAACTACCTTTAAGCTATTAAAGCTGACTGGAAGCGAGACAGAGAGAAAGAATGCAGGACATTAACAGCAGAATATTACATATGAAGAACAGAGACTATATATTGGAAAGTCAAGTGAATTTAACTCCAGGTTGTAGAATCATGCTCACCGCCCTGTAGGGGGGCTCTGCAGGGACGCACAGGGCAAACTGAGCCACAGGGGGGCAAATCGACAATAGGATAAACAGCCTACACACACACCAGCATCATTAAATCGACCCCCTGAGAGTTTTTCCCAAACGGTGGACGCCCCTGAGCAGTGAGCGGCGAAGAAGCTCGCATCAGTTAACATGTAGGATGAACTGAGGAACACGACTGTATTACTCACATCGAAGGGCAGAAGATTGATGACCTGTAAGGTGTGTGTGAGTCAAACCCCCTGCTGTTTGTGGTACAGCAGAATCTAATGATGAATGCTTTGCGTGGGTTAAAGTAGCCTGTATATCGCTGCTTGTTATTAGTCAATAAATGCACCAAGTTGCTGCATGTGGTAAATAGAAGAAGTCCTGGCCCGACACAAAGGGTGTGTGGTTTGGTACATGCAGCTAGAAAGGCTACGCGACAGAACTGATGGTGTAACGTGGGCGGTGGTCTTTTTCTGAACCTTTAGGTGGTGCTTATGAAATCCTGCGCTGGCCTGTGTAGTCTGTGTCACTTCATGTCTTGACTGTTTTTAGAAGACGTGGGTCGCAACAGAGGTCACATGTGTCTATGGTGCCCAAACCTTCAAGTCGTCCAGCGGTGGACCATCATTTACGATTGACAAGCAAGGCCTTTAGCACGTTTCAGACAATGTAAAGGGGCTTTTAGTCTGACGGCGTGTTCACGTTAGCCTCTTTCAGTGTGGAAAGGTAGCGAGTGACCGATCCATCCCACTGGAGCCGCAGTCTTGTTGTTAGAAACAGTCAGCGTTTGTCATGTCCATCAAGGAAATATGTTGTGCCCTAAATATCTGCATCCACCTCATCCAGAGCTGTTTAAATCTGATGCAGGCAGGGATTCTGCACTCATGCTAAACAAACTGGCTAATTAGGGAAAAAGAAATAAAATGAATAGACAGAACAATGTTTACACTGTGTACACGAACAGCTTGCTCTTCACACTCATCGCACCAACCCCAAGTGTCTGTTTAGGCCCCAAGTCCATTTTGTCATGGCTTACATGTGTCTACATTGATTGTGTTGGGCTGTGGGCACAGTGAAGTAGTAGCAGTGTGTTCACTGAGGACTGAAGACTGCGCAGCCCCTGCAGACATGGTAATAGAAAGCAGAAAGTCTGAAATCAGCTTTTAGGCTGCGACGCCTTAAACCAGTATTATCTGATACTGTACATGAAGTCCTTCATAGTGATCCACAACAGCCCTTTTAATAACGGGAGTAGCCATCACAGCAGAGTGATTGATCAGACAAGAAAACACATACTTACACATGTATACATTTGATCTGTGTTCAGTGGGGTCTTAATTGAAGAAGGGCATCCGGTATCTGTTGTAGTCGTTCACGTGCTGTTAAACTCCGATTACATGCTGCGCTCTTGGGTTTTCCCACTTTACTGCCTTTAGTGATCAGACAACAAAAGCAGTAATTAAGTGACTGCAAACATGAATACTGTCTGTTGTTTGCAAAGGCTTACCGACCATGAAATGAGCCCTGGAGAAGCTATCAGTGTTTGAAAAACACCCCCAGCAGCATTTGGTGCTGCTGATAAAACGCTGAGTGATTTGATTCTGCCTTGATGCGTGTTGAGAATGAGCCTTTTAGGTGTCCGAATGATAATCTGAAGAAGTACAATGTTGTGCCACGTGTATAAATGTCCTGCCACATCCAAGTAAGATTTATATGGTGCCAGCACAGGGAAATAAATAGAGCAACAGAAATGCATAGCGCACCAGTGGGTCCCTCCGCCTGAGAGAACGCGTTTGTTCCAGCAAAGAAAACACATTTGTGAAAGGGTATCAAAGGGGAACTTTACTCTGCAGAGCTGTGTCCTGCTGGGAATTGTTGCAGCGTTGCACAGGGCACTGAGCTGCATCCCAGCGGGGACTGAAGTCTGGACAGTAACACATTTATTATGCAGCAAGCGCTCATGGAAGCTGTACTCAACTTCTTCTTGATACTTCCTGTTCTCCACAATGTGTAAAGGAACATGCACCTCAGCTGACCCAGAAACAAGTCTAGAGTCACATAGTTCCACTAGAAACCACAAGATACCAATGAAACAGAAGCAGAAAGAGAGAGAGAGCATCCCCATACTCTGGATCTGTGTCTGGATCCAGATCAACTTCAAAATGGAGATCAATGACATATATCCAACATCTGTAATGATGCAAGCAACACACTGTTCGTGGGCTGTTTCAGCTAATGTCATTTGCAGAGGCTCATACAGCATGTTGTAATCCCCGGCTCCATCCCAGCATGCACCTGCAGGTTATCGTCACTCCCCATTCTTCTTTGGGCTGAACTTAGTGTTAGTTACTCGCTGAATCATCAGGATGCATGGCCCTGCCATGGCCCTGCCCTGCGACAAGCTCAACACCGTAATGCTAAATGTCTGTTCTACAACTAAAGTGACACTAATGCCAGTGGATGTATTTATTCTTTTATTTATCCAGGTTATGTTACATGCTCTTCATGCATGCTGTTATGTACATATTATATACGTTACATTCATATGCTGTATTTTGTATTTTTTTGCTGCTGTATGTGAGATGCAAATATTTAAATTCCCTATCAACTTTAACTTATATTCGATAATATAAGAATCTCTTGATCTGGCTTTGAATGCAACATCCTGACAATTCTACAGTAATACTACAATAATCAATTCAGTTTTATTTATACAGCACCATATCATGAAGTTATCTTGCAGCACTTGTTCATACAGAGCAGGTCCAGACCGACTCTGATGAAACGTAAGTCAAATTATGAGTGTAAGACAACAAAATGCACTAATGTGATATCAAAGCAGCGCACTACTAAACTCAATCTCATCTAACCTCAGATCCTTCTGCAGGGCATTGTTTACATCAGTATATTTAAAATCAAATTCAACAGAATATAAAAATTGTGCGAGCCGATTGCTGAGGGAGCAGCTCGTGTTTTAGCTGTGAGGTGGCGAGGATCTGTTGTTAGTGCTGCCAGTCATCCATTCATCTCCAGTCAATATGCTTCACACAGCATATCCCTGCACTCATACCCTGCCAGCACCTGGTGCACTCATGCATTAGAAACAGCATGCTTTTGTTTCATTATTAATTAGCTTATTTATTCATAGCATCAATAAAACATGGTGACGGGCCTGCAGACTGATGGGCCAATGCTGAATCAACAAACCGGTTTTGACGGAGATTACGCCTCACACAACTTGCCTGGTGTTTTGTTCACGCCACCTGGGTTACGACAGCAGCAGGTCACGACAGGCACAGATCTTTCACATGCTGATTTCACTCATTGATAGCAGAGTCTCATAGTGAATGGCAGGGCCATGCATCCTGATGATTCAGCCTTTCACAGTAAAAGCAGCACTGGGTCAGCTGAGCTACAGACATTCATGAGAATAATCAAACTGAATTTCTCTTAATTTACCAATAACAATGTCCGAAAGAGAAATGCATATCAGAGCCAACCCAAACCTAATCTGTGACTTATGGGTTGGGGGTTAGGGCTGAATCAGATCTGAGTGCTTCCTCTGGGCCACTTGTTTAATCTATTTCTCTGTGTGAGACCCAGTTCCCTGAACCAGTTGTGTGTTTAGCAGCCACCAAACTTTGGATGTCTCTTAACCCTTGTGTCGCCCTTAAGGTCATTCTGACCCGAAATGCCATTGAATTTGCCATTGCACTGATCCGAAGGGCGACACAAGGGTTAACTTCCTCCACCTAAGCCCTGACAAAACAGAAAATCCTTTAATTGGACCGGATAACTGCCACCGCAGCTGGTCAGTTTATTGGTCAAATATGGTAAATGGAATTTACCTATATAGCACCTTTCATCCTTAACAGTGCTCTAACTCTACTGCTTGGAGTCTTGGTATCATTTGTCTTTTGAGCATCATGTTGCTAAGCTTGTCCAGTCCTGCTTTCATATCTAAAATCAGACTCTTCTCATCTTCTAAAGATTTTGAACTGTTACCAAACAAAAGGTGATCTCACCTTTGCAGTCATGGCCCCACTCCACTCCAGTCCACTTACTTCTTTACTCACTTTTATTTTTCATTTTGTGTGTGTGAAGCACTTTGTAAATGTGTGTTGTAAAAAGTGCTATATAAATAAAGCTTTAGTTACTCACTGACTCTGTGTGTTCCCGCTCTCATATTCTAAACCTGCAGCTGGTTACACAACGTAAAGTGATGCTCACACACACTCAGTGACCAGGCAGCGAGACTGTGGCCTCCACATATCAGCTCCATCGTGTATTAAGACACTCACACACTAACGCACAGATACAGTATTTAATTTTGATCTGTCACTGCCAACAACCCACTCACGCACACACTCACACTTGCAACACTCTTCTGCTGTTTATCACCTGATGCAATTAAAGCAGTGGAGGCGAAGGGATCAGTTTTCGTGGGAAATTTTAAACTGCCACGAAACAAACGAGCTGAAGTTCATTCACTGAGGTCCAGGTCCAGCCACTGAGGTTCAGCCACTGAGGTTCAGTCCCTGAGGTTCAGCCACTGAGGTCCAGGTCCAGCCACTGAGGTCCAGTCACTGAGGTCCAGCCACTGAGGTTCAGTCACTCCAGTCACTGAGGTTCAGCCACTGAGGTCCAGTCACTGAGGTTCACTCACTCCAGTCACCGAGGTCCAGCAACTGAGGTTCAGCCACTGAGGTTCAGTCACTCCAGCCACTGAGGTTCAGCCACTGAGGTTCAGTCACTGAGGTTCATCCGCTGAGGTTCAGCCGCTGAGGTTCAGTCACTCCAGTCACCGAGGTTCAGCCACTGAGGTCCAGCCACTGAGGTTCAGTCACTCCAGTCACAGAGGTTCAGCCACTGAGGTCCAGCCACTGAGGTCCAGCCACTGAGGTCCAGTCCAGCCACTGAGGTCCAGCCACTGAGGTTCAGTCACTCCAGCCACTGAGGTTCAGCCACTGAGGTTCAGGCGCTGAGGTTCAGTCGCTCCAGTCACCGAGGTTCAGCCACTGAGGTTCAGCCACTGAGGTCCAGTCACTGAGGTCCTGCCACTGAGGTTCAGCCACTGAGGTCCAGTCACTCCAGCCACTGAGGTCCAGCCACTGAGACAAATGAGAGTAATGAGGCAGCTTGTCATCGCTGCTCTCCTTCCAGCCACCGCTCTCTTCTTCTCTGCTTTCTGTATGTAACTTTCATTTTCTCTCCACCAATCACTCGCTCTCAGAGGAATCCCATGATGGTGAATGTTGCATTTGCTCTGGCAAAACGCTCCATCTGCCTCTCTTTCCCTCCCCTGCCATGATGTTTATTCTTCTTTCATCTCATCCTTCATCATCTCTCCGTCCTGGCAGAGGAAATGCAATGTGCTCCGTCTTGTTTGCAGAGCTCAGGCGAAGCCTTCTGAGCCTGGAGTTTAGCGCGACTCCCCAAACGCATGAATCACTGGCTCTTATTTATTCTAAGTGCAGAATGGCACCACAGGTCAGTTTGGAACATAATAACGCAGATGGACTTTAAATCCACGTGTCATCAAACTGCAACCGTCACATACAACTTTGAAATTCTCTGAGTGATGAAGGATGCTGTTCAAGGTATAATAAGCAAGTAGACCCTTTGAAAGTAAACATTAAACTTAAGCTGACTTTGGAAGTTTCTCCATCCAGTCCCACCTGGTTCATTTAACCATTGAATTCCTGCCCAACAGCAACAGTATGGAACTCTACCCAGACCCAATTAGACTCTATATCATTAGAATCTGGTCCAACTGGGGTCCTGCTTGGAAGCCAAGTAACTGTTTGCCTGTTATTTTGGGATGAAGTTCTATAAATGTTGGAAATCAGTGTAAAATCGCTACTGTTAAAAGAAGGCCTTGCTCTGTACTCTGACCCATGCCTGATAAAAAACAGGCTGTCTAATGAAATATGGAAATATCAAACTGAATAATTAAAGAATGTTACAGGCAATAGAATGGTGGCTATTTTTTGGGCTCTTTTGGCTTTACTTGACATTTTTTCAATAATGGAAGAGAGACATTTGTGATTGGCACAAATAATACATTAAATATCAGAGGTTAGTGTGACGATGACAAAGCAAGAGAAGACAAAAGGCTGAAATCATATAAATCAGAAAGAGGAAAAGTTCCAGCCACCGAGCAGCGCCCATCCTGGAGAGCGAGCTGGAAAAAGATGGAGAGGGAGGTGTATGGAGGGAGGCGGCAGCTGTGGGAGAAGTGTTGCAGCACCTCGGCTTGTCCCATTGATTTCAGCTCAACAACAAATTGGACCATTTTTCACACCGTCCTGCAGCGACCCCACTTGCCTTTTTATTTATTCCCCGTTCAGCAGAGCTGCCTGCGCCACATGTGTCCAGTCTGGGAAACCGCTAACAAAAATGTACCGTCGGGTACATATGAATGTATAACACATGACACAAATACATTTGCTGTTTAGAGGGTATACGTCCTAAACCCAGTCCTGGTGCTCACTAAGAGGACTTTCCTCACCCTTCCAGGCATGTGAGGAAATTCTGGCTTCATAAGGACTCAATAACTGACCAATTGCTTAGCCCTGCCCCCTTTAGCCCTGCCTCTAACCCCCCCCTCTTTCTCTCTCAACCCAGCTGGTCGAGGCAGAGGACCACCCACCCAGAGCCTGGTTCTGGCTCTGGTCCATGCCACTGTCTCCTAGTGCCGTTCATGGTGGGAATTGTTGGGTCTCTGTAGAGTCGTCTAGACGTGCTCTGTGTGCAGAAGTGCTCTGAGATAACTTTGGTATGATGTGACGCTATATAAATAAAACTGAACCTGTCACATCAAACCACATATGCAGTTTACAACAATAACCACCAAAGTTATTATTAACTTTTAAAACGGGCCTTTCATTTCAGACAGCAACAGCAAAGCAGGCATCCAGCCAGTAAATGCCAGTTTGGCCAGCTGAAATCACTCCAGCTAACATAAGCTAGTGATAATGCTAACGCTCCATTATTAATGTTTCCAGCTGATTCATTATAAAAGCCTGTAAAAGGCCAAGGCGTGTCCCAAAAACTTTGCATTCACACAAACTGATGATCCCAGAAGAAATGTTATTTATTTTTAATCAGCAGGACAGATCATGTCATGAATTTCAGTGGAGGCCATGGGAGGTAAAGCTTGTGAGACTGGCTATTCTATCTGAAATCATAACAGATGGAAAACCTGGAGACACATGGAGATATGACTGTCATACAGATGGTTTGATGGGAACTATTCGTATTCACTGCTATACTATAACTGTTCCTCATTACCTCTTCACATGCAAGCTGAAAACCTTTGGCTGAGGGAAAAATAAGGCAACCACGCCTATACTTATAGTTTGGTCATTACACAATACACGTCATGAGTTGAATTTGGTTTATAATTCATGACATAACATGTCTCTCATCATTCCAAAAGATGGTAAAGAGGTGCAATGTGAAATGCAAAGAAATGTCTGTTGTCTGTCTTGTGGTTTGTCTTTGCTTCTTAACTTCTTAAGAGTTCAAATCATTTTCACTGTCAGCTTCCATTATTTATTTATTTATGAATCCTTCCTGGTGATGATGGAGTCAAGCCAAGATGTCAACAGTAGTCCAAGTTACTGGCTAAGCTCATTTGTTAGCTTGTTAGCTACATTCATGCTAAGCAAATCTGGAAAGGCTGTTTAAATGCTACGTTCATGCTGTTCTGGTTAAAATGTTCATTCTTTGTCAGTAAACAAAACAACGTGGTGAGCAGTGAGACCGACAGCCTCAGCTGGTTAAACCTCCATCCAGTCCTCTGCAGCATTTTAACACTCACACACAGGGAAGGACTGCACGGCTTCTGCATTCCACTAAACCGGCCAATGGGTGAAATGCACCCCTAACTGCGCCCTCACAGACACCAGCACTAACAGCCACACACAGTGAAAATGATCAGCGTCCTCAGAGAGTTGGTGGTAACTTAGAAGGCGTGTCACGCCCAGACTCTCCACTGATCATGGCAGTAGTGATTGCAGCCAGGCAAAGGCTGGACGCCATGCCAGGCGTGCTGGTGAGCGGATATTTGGAAGGCGTTCCCTCCTTCTCTCTGCCATTATCCTGCCTCCTGTGTTCTTGGTGCACAGCCACCATTTATTGCCAACTGTGCCACACGGACAACTGCAATCACAAGGTACACAAGAGCAAATCAGCTGCAAAACTTTATAGGCGTGTTTGTGCTCTGATGTCAGTATCTTTTGTGAATTGGATCTTGATATGGGCAAATAGCGGGTCATGGTGCTTTGATTGTACCAAACACACCCAGGATCTCAGCCCTACCACCTGTTACAGCAAAGAAAGTGCTTTTTACAATTTCCTGACAATGTCTGCTAGTATTTCATGTAAAGCAACCAAAGCAAAGTACGATTTCTATGAAACATGAAGTCAGTTCTTCAGAACGTCGATTGGAGATTTTTCACAACCTTTCTTACAACCAGTATGTTGTCTTAACAGTGACTTTTATCGGACTATAAAGCATTAGTACCTGCTTCATTAAACATTAATAAAGTCATTAGTTACAACTTATAAATGCTGCTTTAGTAGAAAGTCATGCTGAAAAGGACAATATAAAGAAGCTATTGATTGGCCGCGGTCAGGGAGGACGTGGACAACACTGAGCGGATAGTTTATTTTTAATAAAAAGCAATTATTGGTCTGATGTGTTGCCAAAAGATATATTGATTTAGCCTCAGTCTACATCAGCACAAGGCAAACGTTTGCTTTTAGATGCTGAAACAAGAACATAGAAGAAGAGTAGAGATGTGTGTTTGTGTATATCTGGTCCCAATTATATGTAGTTTTGCTGTGTGTCATGTTATGGACAGATGTTTCATCCTGAAAACACACACACACCCCTACAAACACACACACAAACACACACACACACACACACGATGCGATAAAAGAATAAGTGCCCTCCATGAGGCCGATGCCTTCACATCTATCTAACGCTACGCAAGGCAGTGAAGCAGGTGTTCAGGCAGCCTCCACCTGTTTGTCTGGAAACAGACTGACAGCTTGGCATCTGACTGACTGTTTTCTGCTGTCAGTGTAACAGTTTCCTTTTAACGCAGCTTTGATCCTTGATGTGAAACCGACAGATAAGAGAGACGTGTTGACTGTGACCCTGCACAACATATCCTATCAGAATCAGAATCGGGTTTATTGCCAAGAAGGATTCACATACGAGGAAGTCGCTTCGGTACTTTGACGTGTAACAATAAACATATGAAGCTACAATTAAAGCTGGTGGGGGTCCCGGGCCTTGCTCATGAGGCCAGCTGCAGAATGAGGCGTGAGGGGAGTTTGTGTCGGGGTTCAGCCACAATCTTCCCATCCTGTAGGCGAACAGTTCCAGGAGGGACTGATATGCTGCACTCTGCCCTTTCTTCAAGTTAACGTTAAGCTCACAAATGCTTCAGCAGACTATTTTCCAAAGTCACAGTCTTCTTAGATGAAATTCAGGACATTTTGTGCTAAAAAGAGTGCAACTTTGCATATTGTCCATTTGATTTCACGTTATCTTCAGATTAACTTCAGAAGGTGTTTCTGCACAGAATTTCTTAAATCAGTGTCACATTAAGAAAGGGTCTCCTCAAAGGTTGGTATGAATGTTACAATGACCAAAACCTGTGTCACTGTACAGGTGGGCATGTGAGTGTGATATTACAAACTTTGTCTTTGTGCCCACCCAGACACTTATCAATGCCAGTACCAGTCCGAACCTGGAGAACATTCTTAAGGCAAAAAAACACATAAAATGTTCTCTGTTTTGGTAATTACAATTTTGACCAAGTTAGTACAAGTACAAGTCAAAAACCAACATACAAATATACAGTAAATGTTGGCTTCTCAGCCAAAATGAATTTGACTTTAAAGAATGAGGATGTCTTTAGAAGTGACATATGAAACTGGATGTAGATATTTAGCTGTGACACTTCTGAGCCCTCCTGTGCCTGCTACGCTGCAGAGCCATATCTTATCCCTGACTTGCCCTGGGTGTCACGGCAAGTGCAGCTCCGCAAATTTATCAATTTATATTCAGAGTCGCTTGCAGTCAAAAGAACAGGAGTCCGGAAGAAAACGATCAATTTTCCAGTTTTAGATCTCGCCTTCCACCACTTGTGTTTCTGTTCTCCCCCTCTCCTGCCATGGAACTGGGGAAAAGTAAGTGAAAAATTGAGAATGAGAAACTAGAAAGTGGGAAAAAAAGAGAAGCAAGTTTCTAAATGAGGGAATTGGCTTGAGTGTGTGTGAGCAAGTGTGTGTGTGTGAGTCAGTGTGTGTGAATGTGTGTGTGTGAGTGAGTGTGCATGGACGTGTGTGTGTGCACGTGTTTGTGTGTGTGCACGTGAATGTGAGTGAGCGAGTGTGTGTGAACGTGTGTGTGTGAGCAAGTGTGTGTGTGTGTGTGTGAGTCAGTGTGCGTGAATGTGTGTGTGTGAGTGAGTGTGCGTGGACGTGTGTGTGTGCACGTGTTTGTGTGTGTGCACGTGAATGTGAGTGAGCGAGTGCGTGTGTGTGAGTGAGTGTATGTGAGTGAGTGTATGTGAGTGAGTGTGTGTGAGTGAGTGTGTGTGTGTGAGTGTGTGTGTGAGTGTGTGTGAGTGTGTGCAGGTGTATCTGTGTGCACTGTGAGTGTGTGAGGAAGACACAGTAGAAAACAGTAGTGATAATGTGTATGAGAAGATGTTCTGTAAGAGCACCAGCGTTGGCGTTATTGCCACATATGTTCTCTTTGGTAAAGTAATAATTTGCAACCTTTTCTTATGAATGAACAACCTCTTGCTGCTCTCTGTCGCTGATAGAAAATTAAATATTTGAGTCGGCAACAGTAGGTGGAGACCTTCTTCCCTCTGCTGCAGAACAAGTGCTGACTTCCATGAGTTTGTCTAAGCGTTGGCTAGAAGGAGGTAGATGAATTGATGGAAGTTGCAGGGTACAGTGTGTTTTTAAAATTAAAAAATTAATAACTTACCTGTCGGATATTGGATAGTCACAACTACAAGCCTATCTAAATTAGCATTAGCGTTTGGGCAACACGATAGAAAACTATGTTACAGCATGTAGATAGAAAGAAGATAAATGAAACGTATGGGAGTCCTGCTCTGAAACTTGTACATTTTATCATAAATGTGACTAATGTAGTTAAGGAATAACGCACCTGTCTGGAGAAAAGGGATTCCAAAGAGCTGCAGCTGTATTTCTGTGCGTTAACAACACTTTACGGATTTATTCTATGTTCCCTATGAAGTGTAGCAGGAACTGATGTGTAGAGAATAATCCTTACTGAGCGCTGCGAGGCGACGCACACATACATATAATACAATAATCATAAAACATGACATTTGTAGCTTGGACGCAGTGAGATGGAGACACGGCACACACACAGTTTTAGTGCAGCAACATGTATTTTTTGTTGATGATGTTAGTAGATTTTTCTGTTACTCTTTTATTATTCACTTATTTATGAGCACCTCAGACAAACACACATTACCTGAGCAACCGCAGTTAGAACTCATCCAGCGCTCCTTCATTGTCCCTCTTTTTACTCGTTTGTTAAAGGAACTCTCATTCTTGCAATATAAAGAGCACTTGAAGAAACACTAATAATAAAATATGACAAGAGAAAGTTCAGGAACTAAATCGGGGACTAAATCAGGGATTAAATCGGGGACTAAATCAGGGACTGAATCGAGGACTACATCAGGAACTAAATCAGGGACTAAATCAGGGACTACATCAGGGACTAAATCAGGGCCTAAATCAGGGACTAAATCAGGGACTACATCAGGGACTAAATTAGGGACTACATCAGGAACTAAATCGGGGACTAAATCAGGGACTACATCAGGGACTACATCAGGAACTAAATTAGGGACTACATCAGGAACTAAATCGGGGACTAAATCAGGGACTACATCAGGAACTAAATTAGGGACTACATCAGGAACTAAATCGGGGACTAAATCAGGGACTACATCAGGGACTAAATCAGGGCCTACATCGGGAACTAAATCGGGAACTAAATCAGAGACAACATCAGCAACTAAATCAAGGACTACATCTGGAACTAAATCAGGGACTACATTGGGTACTACATCGCGGACTAAATCGGGGACTTCATTGGGTACTACATCGCGGACTAAATCGGGGACTTCATTGGGGACTACGTCGGGGACTTTGGCCTCATTGACACCTGCTATGAACACATGATCTGTAGGTGACTGATTATCTGGATATGTCGTCTGATCCCAGCTGAAGGGAAACAATGGGCACGTTTTGCCAGGTGAGACTTGCTATTGCTACTTCTTACTGCTAGCTCGCAGTAAGAGGCGGAGTTAGGTGGACAGATTTGATTTCTATATAACGAGGTCATGCTGTACAGATTGCATGGCCAATTCATTCCAGTGTTTAGCTGCATGTGTTTTGTCCAGATACAGATTGCATGTTAATGCCAGGTGTAAATGAGGTCCACAAGGATCTTTTGCACATTCCTGTTTTGTGAAGAACCATGAAGATGAGACTCATTAACCCTCCTGTAACCCTCACATTTTCTAACATCTTTATTCCTTGTGGTCAGAGTTTGACTCCAGCAATTCAACTTCCAGCAAATGAATTCAACCTGTTATGTGTCAGGTACTTTATGTGACTTTGTTGATGACCTAAATACTGTTTTCAACAGAATCTACACCCCCCCCACACACACACACACACCACACCCCGCCCTTACACATGCAGAATAGCTTTTATGTGACTTTGGAAAAATATGCAAATCAGCATAAAATCTCGTTGAATGAGCCTAATTTGGAAAGATAGAACGTCTCACATTAACAGCAGTCTAACTTTCCATTTTTGGAAGGTAACAAGGTTCATGTGATAGTGATCTTAATTTCAACCAACACAACCTAAACAAATGTTTGTAAATGTTTGATTCTTATGGTTTTTAACGCTGAAACAGCTGAAACAGCCCGAGGTCTAACTGACCAAAAGGACACCGATGCATACGAAATAATCATTTTAGCTGTAGTCAGTCGTCAGCATTAAATTAATAAAAGTCAGTAAATTTGAACCCAAAAAACGTTAAGACATTGAATGGGGTCAAATTGGCAAGGATGCAAGGATAATGGGAGGGTTAAACTCCCAACTTCCCAATAGTTCCTGAATCACCAGAAAGTGGCTGGAGTAGCGCGTTTTTGATTCCAGAAAAGTACCCGTATTGGAAACAGACTAAAAAATGGCAAGGAGAGAGGAAATGAGTCGTGGAGGAGGTAAAACGGACAAGACAAATAAGAGAAAGACAGATTACAAAACGAAAAATTAATGAGACACAGGAAGACAATTTGATGGATGTTGGAGGGGGAATGATGAATAGAAGACAAGAGGATTGGGAAAGAAATGACTTAGCCACTGATAATGGATGGTGGATGGATGGAGGGAGAGTTTTAGACAATGTGAATGAAAGATTCAGAGATAAAGGGATAGATGGATAAAGGAGTAAATAGAGCAGCGCTACATCTCACCAAGTACTGTTGGTATATATACTGTGTATAAATATATATACTGTATATGTATTAAAAATCTGAAATCCACCTGGTGTGTTTTGTCTGTCTCTGAACATAGACCTACTGGAGATGTCAAAAACTGAATCTTGTGGAGCTAAACTTGGCTCGCTTTAATCAGAAAGGGACATTATAAAGGGATTAGCGACAGTCAGGTTTATTTTTAGACAGCACTTTTAAACAACTTGGCCAGTTAAAGTGCTATGTCAAAGCTGATATATCTCTTCTCTGGCAGCGGCATTCAAATGCTGATTCAAATGATCTTTAATGACAAATCAATTCATACATTTCCTGACACACTGTATGGCACATAAAAAGCTGAAAACATTGATTTGATACTCTCCTCCTCTTCCCTTCTGTTCTCCAGAGAGGTATTCTCTGCTCTTACGTTCTCTTCGTTCTACTGATATTAACCAAGCCCCATTAAACTCCAGGCTGCAGCAAACACATACAGCTCTAACATTCAAAGACAAGCACAGGGCAGCATTTACATCCCTGCGAAAGCTGCATGATGTATAGTTCAGAGCCTGGTGTCCCCCCAGGCTGAGCCAGCAGACAGCAGTGCGAGTCGATGACTCCGGCTCGTTGCCTATTGATCAGAATTGGTGGAACCAGGTCAGGTCAATCCATTTAGACCCGGCCTGTGAAGGGCTGAGAGCAGCAGTGCTGATCCCTGTGGGCCTCTGAGAGCCCAGCTGGACGGAGCATTTGAGTCAATAGCTGCAATCAATGCTAGGTCAAAGATGATCACAGCTAATGTTATGCTATAATCTGAATAGACTGTGGCAATATGATTCATCACGCTCTGCAGAGACCTGTAGCAGCCGCACTGTGGATGCACTATACTTTGTCAGAGACAGAGTTGACAGAGTAGAAGGATTTGGAGGAACAGCTTGCAGGACATACGTTTTCAAGGTGAATATCTTGTCAATGTAAAGACAAGGCCAGATGAACCTGCTAGCTGGTTAAAATGAGCTGATGGGCTCCAGTCCTTCATATGTACCCTGTCACCTCCAAATACCCATCAAGCACTGTGGGCACAACGCAGTACAATGGAAGCTGATGTACTGTTGATTTTGCCCAGAGCCCCAGAAACTAATCAAGGCTAATTTTGTTGCACTATTAAGGCTGCATAAACTAATGTTTTTATATCAACACATCACATGACTACAAGTAGTGTGGAATGTGCTGCTTGTAGTGATAAACCAACAGAGAATTAGCACCCAACTCTACAGGTTTCCTCAGCTCTAAGGAAGTTTAGCATCTTTCAGCTCCTTCTTTTGGCTGAACTGTACTGTTTCGGTTCAGACTCACCACTCTCATCATCCTCATTTCCAGTAGCCAGCTGTTTCTAGTGAAGAAGCTCTGATTAACCAACTGTGCACTACCTGCCCATCACCAAACATCAGTCAGACAAATGGCAACTATAGTGAACCTAGTAGCTAATCCATAAGAGCTTTCTCAGGAGTTAGTGAAAAAAAGGAGCTAGAAGGAGCGTGAATATTGGACTTATTATATTGGCCGCTCCGTTATATTGGACTCTAAATGACTGCTAATGTTACTCTGTGTCTGCTGGATGTGTAAATAGGCAACTTTGCACATCAATAACTTTAGAACGTGATAATACGTGAACATGTTTGCAGCTTGTTTTCCGTTAGCAGCCAGCTTGTGAAAATAATGGAGCATTTAGCAGCTATGGAGCTAGATGCTAGGTGGAGACCAAAACAGAGCTAAAAGGAGGTTCATCAGGTTGCCAGAAACATAACTCCAAAATGCTGAAAATGCAGAATAGTTCTGTCTTTGCTGTATGTGTAAACATTTTTGAACTTCAACCAAGCCAGGATTGCTGTACGTCAGTTAGTTTGTGGTAATGTAACGTACTGCTACAAGGTAACATCGCTATAACTAATCCATGCACTTAGAAACCATGGATCCCGAGACCCAATGAAATGAACAATAACTTTTTCAACTAACCCATTTTCCACGCTGATGATGTGTGTTAATTGATCTTGTGTTCATCAAAACACGTCTTTTTTGCTTCCAACATGTAAGAACTTCAAACATGGTGTGATTGGTGTTCACTCTCCTGGAACACACCTCTGTGCACCTTCCCTGCATCCTGTTTCATCCAGAAACACAGCATGTCAAACAGATTTCAGAGATAAGATGGCTGCTTTGAGGTCTGTTGTCTTGGGTTTTCGTTGGCTAATGCCTCTTCATAGTTAAGTCTGAGTCAGTGACCAAGACTGAACTATTGTCTGCTATTCTTTGTGTGTTCTTTTGAACCCTGCTGATACAGGGAGCACTGATAAGCTGCGAAAGATACAGAGAAAGCACAGTGTCTGGTGTGTCATATCATAAAGAAAACCTAGCTCCACCATGACCTGGCGTCTGCTGCCTCACATTATGTCTGTCTCACTGTCTGAAATCTAGTTTGAGAACTCCCACAGAAACTACATGAACAGTGTGAGTTCTTGTAAGTGTAAAGTTCAATATTGAACCTTTCTCTGTGACTCATGATGAACTATTCTGTCTCACTGAAATCAGTTGCTTCCTGACTCTCTGAGCGTTATGCCCTACCACTGTCTGCCAGGTGATTCAAATGAATCATGCGGACTTTTATATGACTGCGTGGGAGGACTGAACCTCTGTAGTGGAACCCAAAGTTGACAACCCTCCAGCAAGTATTAGTGTTAACTTCGCCTCCGACTATCCTCGGGTTCAAGGTTGCACCAAATGCTCCAGTCTTCTTATCAGCCTGTGTGCAGGTCCCAGATCAGTGTCTGGGCAGAGGATAAAGGACAGACGGTTTCTCTATGGTACAGATGACATGGCTGCAGGGATAGAGGGAGAAAGAGGAAACAGCAGGGGAATGGCTGGTTCTCGTGTGGCTACACTGTGGTTTAGATGCAGTAGCTTCCAGCAGTGGAACACATGCTTTTCTGTATCTAAAGGTCATTTTTTGTATGTATTTTATTTTTGAGGAAGGAAGACCTGCAATTTTTGCTGATGCCCTATAGCTCAACTCAGCTCATCAGTGACATTAGTATGGGGCCCGTATACACAACAGACTTGCTTAACTTTCTACTTCTAAGTGTTTTCACACAGCCAGTCTCTCAAAAAGAATATGGGAAAATACTTGGTTAAACCCCCAGAGGCTGAGAGCAAAGTGCTCCACCAAAGTATGTCTGTAAAGCTACTAAATTATTGACGATTAATCACACAGAAAGGAGCCAGGGTGGACACGTCACGGCTGGCATATAAGTGTCAGCTACTGCTCACCCTGTGTTTTTACCTGTTATTGATTTGCCCCTGTGGATGGGTCCTCGTGCTTTTGTCTCCGGACTTGGACTTACTAGTTGCCTGTCTTCCTGATTTACCTGCATGTAAGCTGGTTTTCTACAAAATAAATGGTTGAACAGCTCCTGTCTGCCTGTGCTGTCTTTTGGGTCATTTCCTTGCTGCGAGTACTGTAACATAACCGTAATGTAACACTGCACTATGGGCTGATCTTCCACAATGTGTTTACAGCCAAAGTTCAGCTACAATGAAATTTAACCCCAAATACACTGGCAGGAGTCCAGTGTCATGCTGGCATTGATGGGGTCTGAAGTTACGGGCACTTCAAAGATAACATTTCAAATGTCATTTGGTTGGTTACTTTACGATACCGACTGCTTTATACTAAAATCAGCTAATGTAGCCTCGACAGCTTTAGTAAGATGTTCAATAGAACTCCCCGACACATTTGAATGCACCTTGATGTGTAACATCAGTGGCGTTCCCCTTTAATGGATTTCATTAACTATAACCACAAGTGTTTTAGTTGCATAACCATACTTCAACAATATTCCCCATAACCACGAACGTTTCCTAACCGTAACCATGCACAGATAGCGTAAACAACGAGAAATCTGTGTTAAAAACACGACGGTAATGCTGGATTTTGCAGAATTGTCCAATATCGAAGTTCTTGTGTGGCAAGTGTTGCATCCTATAGTTGTTTTGTAGGTTTTGTCTTGATGCAAAACTAGTTTTGGAATTTGAAATTTGAGTTTATACCAAATTCAACAGAAATAGAAAAGTAGCTTCTGTTACTGTTGCTGCTTTTACCATTTTGTTAATTACTTTCAAGGCCCTCTCCTCTATGATAACACTGAACAAAGACACATTTACTCCAGTGAAAATTATCGTTGCCATTATAGTTTTTTTCTTATGGAAAGCAGGGGACACAGTTGACAGTCAAAGAGAGATAGCAGAGAGACAAGCAGACAACGATTTCACTGTCAGTCACACGAAAGAATAGGATAGTCCTTCTGAAATTACAGAAATTGTTCATCATCTTCTGAACATAATGTGACCACATCTGAATATCTTGCCTTTCTCTTTGAAGCTCTTTGAACTGCCAATCATCGAAGTGCTGCCAGTAAATCTGCAGTATCATTCAGTCTTATTACTCTTTTTCCCATTGTGCTACCTTCTGAAGCCTTTTTACTCATGTCTGTGTTTACTCATCTTTCTCTTCTCACTTTGTTCCTCTGGGCTTTTTTCTTTTCTGTCTCAGTAGGTGAGTAAAGGCATTTTTTGAGACTACTGTCAGTTGGTGCTGCAGTCCGAGGAGTTGTTGCCTCGTAGTATTTATACATCGGTTTCGTTACATGTCACAGAAAATGTAGTTTACTCTACTAACTAAGGTTGTATTGGAAAAGTTCCTGCTGGAGAAATTAAGTTTCTACTGAAAGTCAAACTTAGTCCATAATCACGGTGATTTTTAGAGACACATCAAGGCACATTTCTTGCAATAGGGTCTCATCTCAAAATCTTCAACAAAACATACAGAGGAAATGCTTCAGACTGGGCACTCTAAAACAACTACTGTTGGTTCAAAACCCTCCTATGAAAACCACACTCTGAATGCAATGTGTGCATATTGATGGTGTCTCACTTATCTACAGTATGTTTCCTCTTTGTTCTGAGATAGAATTAATGAAGCTATTAAAACGACCTCTGGGACGGTGTACATGAGTCATTTCTATAAAACCGTCATTACTAATCATTCTGCACTCTAGTCTTGCTGATCATCCTCCAGAC
The DNA here is from genome assembly GCA_036023855.1 of Gadopsis marmoratus. Classification (NCBI taxonomy): domain Eukaryota; kingdom Metazoa; phylum Chordata; class Actinopteri; order Centrarchiformes; family Percichthyidae; genus Gadopsis; species Gadopsis marmoratus. The sequence goes on from JAVQJF010019957.1 coordinate 35,780, forward strand.
TATCGCCTGTGGTTGATGTATCTGTTACAGCTATATTTTTGGCTTCTGTCAGTGTTGTGCTCACTTAAATTGAATATGTCACTTGTTAACTGTACAGTCCCTCCTGACTGGTTATTGAATCCCAACCGAATTTTGCATATTTCTTGTTGCTTGTTGCCTGTACAAGAGTAGTGTGTTGAAATAAACAAGGGGAGAGTAGTAACTTCTTTCTATGGCTGAGCGATGTGGGGCTGCATCATATAAAGTAGAAACTTTGAATGTTAATATTCCAGAATAAGGATTATTGAAATGTGGTGGTCAAACTTTATTATGTACTCAAATACATAAAATTATTTTATTTGAATAAATGGTAACTAATGATGTAGAGCTCAGAGAGATGAACAGAAATGACCAGTCCAGCCACTAGAGAGGCTTCTGTGTGATTTAAGAAGCTTTCTCGCTCTTTCAAGCCCTGTTAAATTGAAACAGTCAACTGGGCCTCTTTCTTGGGAGCAGAAAACACTTCCCAAATGATTGTTCAGTTCTGACATCAGGCAGCTCAGAAGGAAGTTTGATGCCCTCGGAGCGTGACGGTTCTTCTCCAGGTGAGGCCCTGCTGCTTAGAGAATTGCTGAGGTAGAGATGTGTTATAATGTGTTTTCGGAGTCCATGTCTTTAAAAATAGCATCTGGATGGGGCTCAGATCTGGATAAGCCGTTAATGGACCAACAGTAGCCCTGGAGTCCAGTGGGTTCTTTTCATTTGTTCTGATAGCTTACATACCTTATGACCTTACGACTGAGCAGACTACAGATTTGAGTTTGGTTTGTAGGGTTTGTTGTCTGACCTCTGCCTTTATTTCTATGATATCTGGCAAAGATCAGATATGTAACATTAGAAACGAAGCCGTTTGGTTTAAAATCACTTTTAACATACTTGACCCTTCATTTACACCATCCACTGAGCAACCAACAAGAAAACACAAGTTGCCGACAGGCCTGTAGGGGCAGCTGAGGGAGAGCGTGCCGAGTCTCCAGTCTCAACGTTTATTTACGACTCCATTGCCACTGAAGTGTGTTTGAAGGACCTTTGGGTGGTGTCTCCTGCAAAGGATCTTGTTCAGATCTGTAATGGCGCTCTCAGTGAAGCAAATGAGAGAGAGAAAGAGGGTGACATTGTCTCTGTCTGAAGACTCACCTCTCTCTAATTGCCTCAAGTCCTATTGATTAACCGAGGCCCCTCACACCGTTTCCTTGTGATCCCTTCACACTGTGTGTAATCCGCTCACAGGGCTTACAGACCCATCATCTTCTGATGTGATTAGCAGTATTGATCCGTGTGCTCACGTGTGTTTTTATGTGGGTAGGGGGACCTAACAAACGTGATTGCTCATCATTTGGCTGCTGAAAAAGAGGAAGGATGCACGTGGCTGCACACTGGAAAGTAGGAAATCATCCTCTCTATTTAGTTGGAGGGAGCAAAGCATCTGATGACATCATGTGCACACAGTCCACATGAACCTGCACAGATACAGTCGACATACTGCCATTCACATAGGCATACACACATAATCTGACAACAATAGCAATAACACACACATACACCTCCACCCCGATTCCAGCAGATGCAGCGACCCTGAGCTTCCATCACTCCCCTCTTGCCAGGCCTGGAGGAACGTTTAAGTAGCAGCTTGATCCCCAGCTCATATTACCAGACATCCTACTGTCACCACACTCTCACCGCCAGTCACTCTTCCCCTTCCTCTCTTTCTATCGGTCTCTTTCTGTCCCTAAGGGAAATTAAGATGACTCCATTCCCATGCAATTAAATGCCCTTGTGCTGCCTGGCCCTCTACTAGTGTGTGTGTGTGTGTGTGTGTGTGTGTGTGTGAAGAAATGAGATGGCAGATCCTGCCCAGACATTTGGAATGGGGACCAGAGCAGAAAGTGAGAAGAGTGACTACATCTAATCTCCCACTATCTCTTCATCGATTGGAAGAAGCCCGGACCTCGGCGATAACTCCTGCCAATTAGACAAGGCGACACAGTTGGCAATCCAGGCGTGTCTCAGCGTGTGTCACCCACTGTACCTCTTGGCTCTCGCTTCAGCTAATCTGCTGCCTGCTTCTTGAAATTCATCGGAGTTCAGAAGGAGGCTGTTGGCTGAATAACTGGAACATGTGGAGTGGTACATGTAGCCGAAGGTGTTGTATGTGCTCGGGTGTGAAGCATGTACAGCTTCCATGCAGCAGACTGCAGTTTGCATCCAGCACGTAATGTTGGCTGTTGTTGGTAACCGTAACCATAACCACCGTGTTTCCCTAATCTCATGTGTTTAAAGGGGCACTCCAGTAATTGTACACGTGAGGTTCAGTTTACTTCTCCTGACAACTATGCAGCCTGTGGAAACATTAGTATAATGCCTTCTGTGGCTAAGGAGGAGCTTTGTGAAGTCTGATAAAATGACTAATGATGTCAGCAAGGTATTCTCAGTTTGTGACGCAGGGGAACAAATTGGGGACATTGCATTGGGCTTAAATAGGCAGTGGGAATGTAATGGGGAGAGGCTGTGGCTCAGAAGGTAGCGCAGTTGTCCATTAACCCCAAGGTTGGTGGTTTGATCCCGCCTCCTCTGGCCACATGTCAAAGTGTCCTTGGGCAAGACACTGACCCCCAAGTTGCCCCTGGTAGAGGCAGCATGGCAGCTGCGTCATTGGTGTGTGAATGGGTAAATTAGACTACTGTTACAGCACTTTGGGAACACTTGAAAGGCGCTATATAACTAAAAGTCCATTTACCATCCATAATAAAAGATGCTTCCCAGTTGCATTAAGGGAATTGTAGGTAGGATCCAGTTTTTTGGGCATGCCTCACACTAGGGGTTAAATGTCAGGGTAGCTATGGAAGTACAATATTACATTGTGTTGGCTAACGGTAGTTTACTTGCCATGCCAACAAGAGTTCCCTAATTATAATCCCACTGCACTTGGCATTTACAGACAGTGAAGGAAAAAACAATACAGTGTCTTTGACCTTTGCATCCTTTTGATTTTATTTAACTAATTCCTGCCCAGCCTGCCAGCATACATATTCATTTAGGCCTCAGTCTTTCAGCAACACACTACAGCAAAGCTTTTAGACGAGCAACACTGTAGGGAGCTCGTGGGAAACACAGTATTCATTCATCCGTCTACCTTTCTCTTGTTGGTCGGGCAGATGTAGAAGCTGGTCACCACGATGGTTGTCCCTGGCATCAGGTTGAGTTTGGTGTAGGTCGTGCCGTAGTCGGTAGACCTGAAAGCAGGCAGACACAAACAAGAACAAGTAGCATTTAGAAAGGAAACTTTCAAAAACATTTTTATGGTAATTTTCCTTTTGCAATGGTCTCATGAATTGCACAAAATCAATAGCAAAAGGCATTATGGTAATGATTTGGAAAACAGGACCTCTGAGAACGCCTGCTGCATTACAATGTATTGATAACTTTTCTTGGTTTTATTTCACCAAACTCTTCTTATCCTGCATATGAAAACAACAGCAGCTCCATGAAAAGTATTTTGTGTTGACAGAAGAAGATTAAATCTGCAAGAAGTCCCGGAAAGGGCAACCTGCTCATTCTCTCAAACTGCCCGTAAGGCATTACATCAGCTCTCTGTTCACCACTTTGTGGTCCACGGACAAATAAGAAATGGCTGGACAACCTGTCAGTGCTACGACGATGCTAAAACAGCCTCGGGCTAGCAATGAAGTACCGGCCAATCCCCAAATCTGGCAGCTTTAAGAGCAGGAACAGACTGCTTTGCGTGTTTGAGATTGATCGCTGGTTGCTGGATTGTTTCTCCAGTCCGGCTCAGTCGCACCAATCCAGCAGAGTGAAGGTGATTGGTTGCGACGGCACAGGTTTCAGCTCGGCAAGGCTGAAGAGAGGTGACTGCTTATGGATGATTAATGTGTCGAATTCCTGTCAGGAATATACACAGTGTGAGAAAGGTCTCACTTCATTATGGTTTCAGAGAGATATAGTGCTGGTTAGTAGGAAGAATTGCACACAAACACCTGTTAATTAGTGAAAAGGTTTATTGAGGGGTTAAGTGACTCAATTAGTGCAGGGGGTTAAGAATGAAATGTCGCACCTTTGTCTCCTCCGCAGGGAAAACGGCTAAAAGAGTCCTCAGGGGATCTGGCCATATTTGAAGGTATCGGGAGATATCATGTTGTAAATTAGTAGATTAAAATACCAGCCATTCAGCACCAGATCATTGCTTCGGTTTCCACAGCAAGCAAGCACCTACCCATCCGGTGTTCCGACCCTCTGTTTTCTGTAGGGTTTTGGTTCGTCACTGACTCTTGTCTTCTTTGTTTTAGGAGCGCATCTCTCCTCCGGATTACAAATCTCCACCGGTTCTGCCTGCTCCCTGCCCAGCCTTGCTTGTTCACTTGCCGTGGATCTCCATTGTCATCTCCATTCACCACCATCTGGACTCTGTTCATTTAATTCAATAAACTGTTTCTCTTTGGCATCTCGTGTCCGGTCCTGCTATTGGGTTCCACCCCGATCATGTCACAATACGTGTGTGTGAGTGTGTATACGTGTGTGTGAGTGTGTGTGTATACGTGTGTGAGTGTGTGTGTGTATACGTGTATGTGAGTGTGTGTATACGTGTGTGTGTATATATATATTTCCCTGCATTTCCCTGTTTATGAGAAGAATAAAAGGATGATGATTGAAATCCACCTCATGCCGAAGCAATTGGCCATGATCAGGTCACCACCACACAGAGGAACGACTAATCCAGGAAACATTCTCAACGCAAACAAGGGAGGTTAGTCAGAAATACTGACCTTGATGGATTAAGATCTGAATTTAACTGAGGAGTAAGTAGAAGTTAAAGATTGAGAATGTAACATCTACTATTTGCATTTGCTTTAGTAATGTGCAGCTTCTGACAGTGTTCTGGGACTTGAAAGTTTGAAAGCAATCCAAAGCACACAGGAAAGGAGATGCTGCAGCATTTAGCCAAGGCTTGAGGGTTCAACAGGAGGGAGTCTGGAAGAAGAGGCCTTGATGAAACAGAAAGATGAGCTAGCACGTCAGCCTGGTTAAGGATGAGAGGATTTACTCCTTTGCGCAGCGGGACACCACTTGCAGACACACAATGAGACGCATACACAGCCGAAGCCCTGCCAAGCCATTCAGCAATCAGCTCTCCCAGAGTGCTGCGATTCAGCTGGAGAAAATGGAGTAGCCTTGCAGGGGAGAGCTGTTGCATGTTTTCATCTTCCTCGGCGGCCAGTGTGCGGTGTTTAACCCGGGATCACTTGGAGGACATGGACAGATCTAGTGCTGATGGCTGTGTTAGTAGCCAGAGCTCAGTGCTTATCTCAGAAACCCACTTGGATGGAGTGAGGGCCTGGTGTGCAGACGTCCGCTGAGAGGCTGGATCATCAGGTTGTCCGTGCAGAAAACACACTGGGCAGTCACATTCAGGCCCTTTACTTAGGAGGATGAGTCATATCTTTTCTATTGTCTTTGTCAAACATCAACACATTTCTCACAGTACCATAACCAGGATTCAGATTTATATTGCTACTGACCATATTTCAAAGCATAACATACATTTTGAGGTTATCAGGCAGTGATTGTTTTCATTTCATGCCAATAACAGTAGCTTTTTTGCAAGAAGCAAATTCAGACTATTCTTTTAACGATTTTCATTGTTTGTTTTGGGGCTTTAACTGTGTGACATTAATGCAAATGTTCCTTTAAGTCTTAAAGCTGTCTTTATTGTTTCCTTTGGCCACTTGGTGGCAGTGTAACTCTACAGCAAGCTAAAAACAAAAGATCTGGCATTAGTTTGTAATGTTATTATGGAAAACATGAATCACACCGTCACCTTTGTTTTAGCTCTGTTTTGGTTGCTACCAACCTTTGAAAAAATAAAGTCTAGCTCTTTAGCGCTAAATGCTCCAGGATGGTATGTTCACCAGCTAATTTCCCATTACACTATAGTCATGTGATCCGTTAGCAAAATAAACATATCAATTTCTGCAGCTTTAACTGACTATTTATAACTGATAATTTGCAGTTAATGAGATAAAATATAAAGCACGGTGTGGCCCTTTGCTATAACATACAGTACGCTTTGTTGTAATGACTCGGAAAACGATAATAGTGTATGGTCCCTTTACTGCAGAGTGTAAGTTGTTAGAGAATTATTTCATCAACACACTCAGATCCCATCCACTGTACATGACATTGTTGAACAAACCAGTGGTAATCTCTGTGTAACACAGAGGTCTGCAAAGCCTATTACACATTCATAATCCTTCATTAGCAGGAGTGTAATGAGTGACCAGGGTCGGGGTGGGCATTATGCCCAGAAACACATCTCAACATCTGGAGGCAGTCTTTCTGTCCTCACCAGCCCTCACTACCAAGAGTCTGTTAGCATAGAGGCTGCTTCTCTGCATCCACCTGCTGTTAAACAAAGGTCGAATGATGGAAACAACTAGAAACACTTTGGAGTTTTGAGGTGTCAGATTGCGTAGACTAGACCAAAAAACAAATGATACCAAAGAGATAAGAGGCAGAAACCCAGTTTGCTGTGGGTGAAGCACTCTGATGCTGTTAAGGAGGCTTCTGTTGCTTTCTGTATTTTTGAATTGTTTCTCGCTGCAGGTAAGGAGGTGACCGAATTTCACACTAAATGAAGTAATTATGAGATTCAAGTGAATGAGGCTGGTGTATTTTTTAAAAACCTCGCCTAGTGACAGCATCTGTTAGACAAAGTATTTTGTGGTTCCTCATGTGAAAAACACAAACAAGGCAAGTGAGAAATGTTGCTAAGCAGGGGGAGGAGTGAGGGGGCAACGGAAAGATGTTGCACCACTAATCAAAATAATTTATGGGTGGGAGTGGGTCAGCAACCCCAGCATCCTTTATGGCCAGAATAACGATGTTGCGTTAATAGGAAAGCTCATTTTGTACTGTCTGTCATGCAGACCTGTGGATTAATAGACTGGCAAGGAACTATTATAGATTAATGAGGAATAATTAGTTTGAAACAGAGTGTGGAGCAGATGATGGGGGAGATGGCAGAGCACAGGGAGGAGGAGAGGAGGGCGAAATCAAAAAGTGACTCAAATGTAACCTATTGCACTCAGTGTAGCCCTCAATCCTAGCAAAATTACATAATAGCAGAAAAGTAGGTCATCAGGGCACAAACAAACCATTACCATTGATATTACCCTTGATTTTGTACAATATATATTCAGATATGTCAATGCCAGCTAGTACAGGAACATAACTACCAGAATCATGACATGGATGAAGAAACATTGGATCCTGATACACAAAGGCTTAAACAAGCTGTGACAGACACAAGCTATTTGGTACAGCTGAAATAACAGTGGAAGCACATAAAGTACTAAAATACTGATGTATAAAAGCAGAGACAGGAAAGGGTAGAGAAAGGCGAGAGTGGATGTGACAGAGACAGACACTGCGGCTGAAATTGTATTTTTCTTGATGCACTTGAGAAAACAGAGAATGTGGAAGCACTTTAGGTAGGCGACAGGTGCTGATTCAGATTTAATGTCCTAATATGTCAAGGTTGCTCCCAGCGCATAACGTCTCAGAGAAGACAAATCGAGAGTGTCAAGGGGACGTGTGACGAGACGTAATACCAAGCTATAGGGAAGGTTTCTAATGAATGTCTGCTAAATCCACCTAAAGGTCTTCAACATGTTAACTGGTGATGTAACGGACAGAAGGCACTTCTCTCCTCTGTGCGCATGCATGTCAAAAACTGAGCTAATACTCTGAAACAGCTTTAATCTAAGCTAATGGTAGAACAGCTGCCATGTTAAAGACGAGCCAGGGTACATACAGTAGCTGGATGCATGTGGACATGCTGAAAGTCTGATTCCTGCAGGGAGACGATTGCTGAGACAGACTGACGCCATCTCTGAGAATGCTCATCAATGATTGGCTTACATACAGATGTCTCCGGGAGCCCAAGAAGCAGTTTGGGGGCAGTCAGGACGGAAGCCAGAGTCCCTCGACAACACGGAGAATGTGTCAGAGCTTTCGATCATCTGTGCAACAGGTTGCACTGCCACGACACACAAGGCTGAGAAATCTGCATCGCATTACAACGCCGTCACTCCACTGACAAGAGTGGTGACGCATGACACAAATTTGCTTCCTCGCCAGGGTATGTATCACCCACCAGGGGTTAATAGCTGCCTCTCAAAAGAATCTGGGAGAGAGTGTGTCCAGGGCAGGTTAAAGCTCAGGTCCTGAGTGATCATAATGTTCTGAGCCTATCTTTCATTTTGAAAGAGCAGCAAAGGCCATGACTAGTGTTAAAAGATACTGCTGAGAGATGACCACCATTAGCTCTAACGCTGATTTACAGTGGCGTCATAAATACCACCTGACAGACTGCACTTTCAACAAGTGCTTTAGAATGTTAAACGTGCAGAAATAAAGTTTCATGATGCGTCTCTGTGATGCTGAGACAATGAACCAATGACCTATGATCCTAAAAAAAGCAAAGGGGGGGGGGGGGGGCTTAAAATGGTTTACACATGGACAGGGAAGCAATACCCACCACTATCTGGCCAACTAAATTTTAAACGGACAATTAGGCTTGAAGGCA
>JAVQJF010019972.1:0-115862 GCA_036023855.1 Gadopsis marmoratus
TCGGGGTTCAGTGTCTTGCCCAGGGACACTTCGACATGCGGACTGCGGGAGCTGGGATCGAACCACCAACCGTGGGGTTAATGGACGACCGCACTACCCCCTCAGCCACAGCCGCCCCACGCACAATGTCTGAAAAATATAATAATCTCAATTAAAAGTCCACTTACTAGCTGAGCTTTCAACTGCATTAAGACTGTGAGATGCGCTTGAAAACCTTTGTACGCACAATATGCTTCAACACTGAATTTAAAAATGACTCCACAGGGTACCTTCAATTAATGTCATATGGTTTTTTGCATGTTACACATTGCTTCAGTAATGTTTTACCTGCTTTTGTTTCGAATGACCTTGATCGCCACCAGCTCCCTGGTCATGTGGTTCATGCATTTGAGGACCTGTCCAGAGTAGCCCTTACCAAGCACCTTCAGTATTTCAAAGCGGTAGGCCAAGTGGTCATTGATCACCTGTGGATTAAAGGGTTACAGCTTTATCAAAACTTAATAACTATATTACCATGAAATTAAAGTTGCGCTAATCAGTCTTTTTATATTATATGGATCAAATGAAAAATTGAAAAATTCGAGTATTTTAGCATCTTTTAGCCCATTGTTTTGGATATCTTGCCTGCAAATTCTGCTCTAATCAACCTTGTTTCCAGATGCAGCATACCCGCTGTACACAACACTCCCAGCACCAAACAGCAGACAGACAAAGTTAGCAACTACCTGGTGAACATAGTGGAGCATTTAGAGGCTAAAGACCCAGATATTTTCCTGAAGAGTTGGTCGAAGCCAAAACAGAGCTAAATGGAGATTGAATATTAGACTTACATTTGTCAGGTGGCCAGAAACTAAATCAATGAATGCTAATGTTGGTAACATGTTTGCTATACCAACTTTAGAAAGGTGATGATGTGTCATTGATATGCTTTCAGAATACTACTATCTAGCTGGTTGATGTGCTGCTGCTTGGTTAACATTGATACTAGAATCTTACAAACTAACAGACCCATTATTTGTCCCATCAGTTACGTGTAAGTAACCAATAATACTCAAATGTAACAAAATCAAACATAGTTCAGTTTCAGCTGCTTAAAACATTGGTTGAACATCATCCATCTGTACATGAAGTACTTTAGTACTCACTGTGTTGTAGTATCCCTCCTCTGTGTCATAGCCAGAGTTGAATGACTTGATGTCCTGGGTTGTTGTGACTGTTGAGTAATCAGTCTTTTTGGCTTTCTTTCCAAAGCACCACACCTGTCTGTATTGCTTGATTTCTTCCAGCTCATACTTTGTCAGATATGACCTGGAATTTCTCAGAACAACTGTACATGGGGAAAACAGATGTATAAGAGACTTTCCCTCGTGTTCTCAGAAGAAAAACAATTGAACAAAGCTCTTACTTTCAGGGGTCATAGCCAGGCTTTTGTCAGTGAGCATCACGTCAATCTTCTGCCTCTCCTTGGAATCAAAGCTTTCTGTGGGGAGGGCTTTCATGCTCTGTATACCCGGGTGATCACAGGATCAAGTACACACATTAAAACCTTTCCTGCAAAATGTCATGTTGATATAGATAAATAACTGTGGAAACAAACTTTACAAAGATTTCTCATGTATTTTCATTTTCATCTCCTTTTGTAACTTTTGTCTTAGTGTGGCACAACCATTGACTTACATCAGGAAACATTAACAGTAAAGTTACTCTAAAACCAATCCAAAGGTAATCACATTGCCCACGCCTTCATTTTATTATTTACACCAATGTTTTTCTTACTGTGACTTGTCAAAATGTCTTTTGTGAAAAAGGCTTATACATTAACTCGGCCCACATTAGTGGAGGAAGAAGTATTCAAATCCTTTACTTGATTAAAAGGAGCAACACCACACTGTAGAAATACTCTTTTACAAATATTATCAGCAAAATAGGATTACTGTATTGTAGCAGGAAAAGTAAAATGACTCGTTATTTGGCTGAATTGTCCCTGTCTGTGTTATTATAAATCATAAATCAGTGAAGTGTGTGTGCCTGAAGTGCAACCGCATGACCCCAGGCCCCCGTCCCAGAACTTGTCTGTCACTCTCTGTATAAATCGGTACTGCCACCTCTGGCCGGAGTGTACTGAGATTAAAGGCACAATTCTGAGACACTTCTTCTTCATCAGCTCTGACTAACCTGCTAGGAGTATTGATTCAAAGTGTAGGGACAATAACTTCCTGTTGTCACTAGGTGACGCTATGCCAGCGGATTAGCATTTAGATGGCTTCAGGCCGGGGCGATCATGAAATATGTGAAGTCTGGTGCCTCTCGGACAACGTACAGTGCAGATATAAACCACTTTCTGTTTCACGGCGAAACGCATCAATTCCACGCCACCTCACGGGCAGCAAACACAATCATTTTATAAACAGGTCATTCATCTCAGCATCCAAACACTGAGATCCTCTGTCCTATCTATACAGAACTGAATCAGGTGACCCTGTTTGTAATGCAATGCTGCCATCCAGTGGACCATGAAGACAATCACAACCACACCCTGCAAGAATTATTTAGATTTTAACTGCCTTACTCCCATTTGTAATCCAATGCTGCCATCTAGTGGGCCATGCTCTGTCCCTGCTGTCATGGCCGTCTGTGCAGTAATCCAATGCTGCCATCTAGTGGACCATGCTCTGTCCTTGCTGTCATGAAGACAATCACAACCACATCCTGCAAGAATTATTTAAATTTTAGCTGCCTTACTCCCGTTTGTAATCCAATGCTGCCATCTAGTGGACCATGCTGTCATGGCCGTCTCTGATTAGCTGCAGCGGTGTCTGTTATCACCCAGCACTTTTAATGCACCAGATACACAGAGAGCCCAGTTAAACCCCTCAAACAAGTGCTCCTACAGTGAAGATCGTGAGTCCAATCTCCAAAGTAAGGCTATCATCGGAGAGAGGAGAGGCTTGCCAATGCTTAAGTTTGTGGTATTCTAAATGTGGACATGACAGTGAGTTAGAAATGTGAGGGGGAAAACAGCACACTCGCACTCTAGCCCTGCCAGATAAAAGTCATAAATCTGATTTAATTCTTTTTAGAATTCAGAGCCACACTGCCACCCCTGGCCGGAGTGTATATAACATGCAAAATGTTGACGTTTTGTGCGTTTTGCATAGAAACGACTGGACTGATCTGTGAGCAAAGTCATAGCACACCATTCCCGATCAGGCCTGATTTTTTTTTATGTACTTTGCGCACTTCTAGCGTCAACGGTGCTAGAGTTGAAACTCGGCAAAAAACCCGGCGGAAGAATTATAAAAGAAAAAATTTTAATAATAAAAAAATATAAAAAGAACATTTCTCTCTGAATTGCCTTTGATGTCTTTGATCTCAGGGTCCTGGGCGAATAGCAACGTGTGCCTTGTGCTACCACACTTCAGGCACACTATTATTATTTCTGATGCATTCATGTGTGAGCAGCATTTGATGTTATAGCTGGTCATCATCATTTGATCTGTTTTTCGGTTAATGCAAAATGTAAACCAACCTTGCTGTGTTTGGCAATGTTTTCTGTTTTTGGTAGGAGTTTCACAGTAAGTGGTATTTTAGGTCTTTAGGACCTAACATGCTAATGAATGTTACTCCTTTTGGAGTTTTGCAAAGGATCTGATGACATCACATTGGAACGCATCAAAGGCACATTCTATTGACCAATCAGTAGCTGGTCTAAGGTCAGCTGATAGGCTGTATGAGACACACAGAGAGAGGATGTAGATATTAAGTCTATTATTGTCTGTTACACTCTCTGGAGTGGAAGGTGATGGTAATGCACTAAATGGATGTCAAGGGCTAACCCTAACCCTGTGAAAGAAGAAGAGAAGACAGGATGAGGAATATGTTGAGGGAGTTAGCACAGGTCAGGGTATTGTTAGTTTTTTTAAGGGAAACAGGGCTTTTTTACAGGATATGATGGATAAGTATGGATCGGGTGATAGGGTGTTTGTTTGTTTTGGGTTTTGTATTGCGTGAGGGGATATAGATAGTATAGCCTGCTGTCTGGTCCATACTCCAGAGCAGAAGGTGACAGTGGTGCACCTGGATGCCAACCACCGTAAAACTAGAACAAGAAGAAGAAGAAGAGGAGCATTAGATATTAAGTCTATCGTCTGTTTTGCTCTCTGGAGCGGATGGTGGCGGTGGTGCACCTGGATACCAACCATTGTACATTTTATCAGAAACGAATGGCATCTTTATTCATAAATGTAATTTAACAGAACTAAATGGCAAATATGTATAAGATATGCTCTCTATATTGTAATTGCTATAAAGTAAACATCTGTTAAGTATTTTTACATAAATTGTTATGGCTGTATTGATCCAATGATTGGCTGTATGAAGCCAATAATGCGGTGGGTCCACCAGACCCGGGAACATTGGCTGAGTAAAACATGAACACCACACAAGGGTTAAATAAAATGTACTCTTCAATGGAATTACTTCGTAGTGTTTTGCAATTTCTACTTTACCATGTCCAGCTGACACGTAGTAAAACTTAAAATGTTTGCAGGGTGAAAAAACAACAAATATATCCATGTCGTAATACCAACTTATTAAAAAATAATGCCTGCTTGGCTTCCGCCACATCGCCCTCTCTGATCCTTTCCTGCAGGATATGATACACGCCAAAAACCAAAAGGAATAGGTGGTTCCAGTATTTTCTGAGGAGGATCCAATTCAAAACAGGCAAAGCCTACAACAAAAACCTAACAATGTATTTACCACTTTGTACCGCTGTTAGTGCATATGACATGAACAGATGAAAAGAATAGTTTGATGATGTTATGCCACCATTTCTCACCACCACTATGAGAAATAATATGCAGATGCATCAAATAAATGACATAGCCTATCCATTGCTTTTACTGTGTGATGCACACAGTGCTGGATTAAGCTGCTGTGTCCCAGGACAAAAATAAGCATTTAGTGAACACGAAGCACAGAATTATTTTAAGATGTATGTGCACTTAAATGTTCAAGATATTAAAACTGGATTTTGACACAAGGCCCTCTTAAATGACAGGACCTCAAGATCTGTTTATAACGCAGGAGCCAACTTTTAGGGTCTTCACTATTTCAAAACTACACTTTTGTTTTGCATATTACCAAGCAAATGTATAATTTATCAATTGACCACAAAGTAACAGCGACTCTGACAAAGATCGGGGTCCCTGAAGGTCTACGGCCATATGAGAATTCACTTTGCCCTGTTGGTAATCCAGCCTTGGATGCATGCATAGGTTTTAATGCCTATGTGAGTAAATACAGTATATGACCCCTTCGATGCTTTACCGTTTTATTGTATAAGCATGTTTGCAGTTTAATTTAAGTAAAAGTACCTTAAATAACACTAGGAAGTCATGACATGCGTATGTATAGCACATTCAGATTCATTCAGTTACTTTTATTAACCGAAAAGAAAACTTGGAACTGTGTGGCCAATTCAACTCTTCATTAAAATCTGTTTCATTTGTGAATACATTTGTATGCAAATGTTTAATAACCCTCAGTATCATCTTCTTTTGTTTTTGTTTTATTAAGCAGAGTGATTTCCATACAGCTGCGTCATCACTTCCTGTGCAGTCCACTTTTTGCCCCCCCCCCCCTTCATCCCATGCAGTTACACGGAGGAGACTATTTTTCCGCAGAAAAAAGGAGTCAGTTTTCAGGCTGCACAGACAGACAGCGACACAGGCTCTGTTGAAGAATGGATCACTGAACCAACACTGCAGCAGCACAGACAAGACAGGTAGGCGTTTTGTTGCTGCTCATTAAATCCTGTATGTACGGAGAAATCTAACGAAATGGACCCTTTTTAAGTTACTTTGTTTTTTGTTCTGTAGCATCTTTAGAGAGTTAGAAGAAAAGAAGGACTATCCCTTTGTGTTTTATTGTCTGTTGTATTGTTGACATCATTAACACGACTGAGCTCCAAGTTATTCATAGACGCAGACTTTGATCGATGCTGTTAAACTGTCTAATCCGCTGTTTGATGTTTTGGGGGAAAAGTAGTTCTTCACAGTTGTAGTGCTGCATTTGCATTGGTTAGCCCACAGGGGGCGCCTCCGCCTTTGAATTTGATCCAGCCAAGTGTTTTTTTTCACTCTTCAGACGTTGTTGATACACCCACCTCTGTTTACTTTTCCCTTCATGTCCTTACAAGTTTCAGTCAGTTATTTTTCTTTTTTTTATGTCTGACTGAGACAAACTCATCCTACACACACACACACACACACACACACTGGCATGCACACACTCCAGTGTATGAAACATTACACTTTTACTGTAGATTTGCCTTCAAGGTTTCTGAGTCAGTAGTCAGACTCATGTTGTTGCTGCTGTGTGCCGACAAGCTAAAAAAGCCATGAGATAAAGGATTGTCCTTGAGCTAAACTCGTGCTCCACACGGCACGGTATGCTGTGAAGATGCATCTGGAGTTATTCAAGGGAATTTTTACAAAACGTGTCATGGTGTTAACTTGTTATCGAGTGAACAATGAAACTGCTTTTTGTCAGACAAAACATCCCAGTTCATATGACTCTGTCATTAATCAAAGAATATCCTGGTTGGTTCATTATTCTATTACTTTATTGCCCTTATTGAGTGTTTTTGAGTGCGTTCAGTGATTTGCTGGTTGGTAACGGTGCACACTGTAACAAGACAGAGTTCCCAGTATTAATAAGAAAAAAGGACACATCCTCCATCCTTACTGACACATACACACAAAGTTGTCAGAATTATTTCGGTGTTATTTTTTTTTTAATCTTACGTGAAGATTGATGGATGGAAGGATGAATTTGATAGATCTTTTCTCCGTGGGACAAAAATCTAAACAAAAGAACAACCTAAACAGTCAACAGTCATTCCTGGTTATTGTCTCTGAACTACCACACAATAGCAACAGTAACATTGAAATACATTGACATGCGAAGCAAGAATGTATTGCATTCAAATACTGCAAAAAGAATGAAGGAGTAGTTGCATTATATTACTTTTAGCTGCTTTGCCTCGAGACACTTTGCAGCTTAGTTTCTTCAGCTTTAAAGAGGAGAGGACGTCTTTACCCGACAGCCTGTGTCTTCTCTGTCAGTGCTGTCAGACTGTATCTCAGGCCCATGAGCAGGAGTGTTGACTAGACACGTCAGCCTGACTCAGCTTAATCCTGGAGTTTAGGAGGTCTGTTTACTGAAACCCGACATGGTGTTTATTGCGCAAATATATTCGTATTAAAAATGCAAGCAGATAAATGTGCAGTGACGTTGGCTTTTTGCTGTTCTCCTCTCAAATGGGCTCAATATTTCCAGACTTCCCTTGAACCCCCTCAGAGTGTCCCGAAGCTGAAAGAAAGGATCCGAGGTGAATTTTGGGAATGTAGGCGGAAAAATCCCCACAGCGCTGCAGGATAATCCCTTTGAATGTTTGAGGATTTGGGATTCACCACGGATCCTTAACAAACACACAAGGTTCAGGGATTTTATTTGAGAAGATAAACATAGGTGAGTAATCATGAGAATGGGAAGCATCTGAGTCAATCCTAAAACTTGTTTTTGAAATAATAATGGAGCCCAGCATAATATTATAGAGAGTCTTGTCATGGATGTAAGGCTATCATCATCTATCCATGTGATTATCTGCTGCATGCTACGCTTTGATTTGAACTTGGTTTGATGCTCTGACGTCATTGAAAGACGAGGATGTGGCTTTTTATGAGAAATACAGATGGCTCTGCAATCAATGGAAACAATGAAGTCCACGACAGTACAACGTTATGTTACGTTACGCTCTGCTAAAACATCCCACAAAAAGCAGTGAGCGCGCCTCTGTCTTTTGTGCTCAGACAGTTAGGATTTGCAGCGTTTTCAGGAAGGACAGTCTTTTTCTTTTTCTTTTTTTTTTACGAGACCTTGAAAGGTCTTGAGTGGGTCTCTGAGAAAAGCTGCGCAGTGACAGAGCTGCATAGGCTTCCTGCTGACTTGCTGTTACGAACTGTGGTGACGGATGTCTGGGTTTTGTGACTTCCTCTGTTCCCAAGTCTGTGGGATGATAAGACACCCCCGAGAGACTGGAAGGAGCAGGGCTCAGAGTGTGAATGGGAGCTCTTTGGTGCTGAGCTGGACACTTCAATTTTGACCTTGGACGCAAAATAATCTCTTAACGTCCACTTACTGTCTTGTTCTGGAGCTTTTAACCCTGTCAAGCAGTCTTCACCAGCAGATGTAGGTGTAGGTGTTCAAACTTAATATTAGTTAAGGAGTTACAATACAACTTCCATCAATTTGTAATTGTCCAGCGAACAAAACACCAAGGTTTGAATAGAGTGCATCTTAATGACAAATCAGCTTCAAAAAAGTTATTAAAAACTCTGAATTTCTAGGTAATTCATGTATCTTGACAGTCAATCCCTTTATTTAAGATGATCCCTGCCATGTAATCCCTACAGCGCAGATTGGTTTTGGTTTGATCTGTGGTGATTTTGAAGGATTTTCTAGAAAACAAATTGTTTCTCTTTAGAATTGTTTTTTTTTTTATGACTTGCTTTTGTCTTTAATTGTGACGCACATTGTTGTATGATCTACAGGTGTAGATAAAGAGCTATACATAAACTTTACTCACTTACTTATACAGTATTTTACACTGAACAGAGCAGCTCTAGGATACTGTAGAAGTTTGGAAGTAATTTGTCTTCCTCATCGTGTTGTTGTCTGGTTTTCATCAGGTATTTGTTAATGTGTCCAAATGATCATGCATAGTCTGACATGGTTTATATTAGGTGACAAAGATGCTCTTTCTTATTCAGTGAATGCTGCTGAACCGCGGCACAGAGAGAGTTAAGTGGTGTAATTTGTTTGGAGTTGACTCAAACCTAGAAGGGATATTACATTTAGGGTGAATATTTTCATTTTTGTGGTCACCTCAAGTTTACACCTGTGGTTCAGCCTCCAAGGCAGTGACACTGTAGAATTTGTTGAGAGATATGCAATAGTGGAATGTAACAACGCACATTTACTGAATTACTGTACTTAAAGAGTAACTTAACACTCGGCTGAAAAGCAGTGCTGTGCCCTCTCTGATTAAAAGTTGCATGACTTTCACCGCCGACTGCACCCAACATCACTGATGCGTGTGGTTGGTTGTCCCCCTGCCAGATTTGTGCTTTGCACCTGTAAAGACACCCACAAGTGATGTCATGGGGTCCTGAAGTACAATCTACATCACTGCAGCAAGGTGACACGTTAAGCCGCAAAAACAAGGTTATCTGGGGGTGATAAGTTACTCTACGTTAATAGTTATTATCTTAAGTTATGTTTTGATGTATTAGTGCTTTACTTAAGTATTTAGCATGTTTTTCTATACCTCTACTTAACTACATGCCTGGTTACTTTACAGTAAAGAATTTACAGTACAAAACATCTGTGTTCATATTACAAACAAAAATGTTTACGATTGAACTACTTTCTCAACTAGCTGCACCACTAAAATGCGGTTTACATGTTGATGCATCAGTGAAACTAATACAGAAATGCAATATTTATGATAATTTATCAGTTCAGCTGCATAATGAGTACCTTACTTTCTATACTTTTAGTACATTATGCTGATAGCATGAGTGTACTTTTACCTGAGCAAAATTTGAAATACGTAATCCGTGGTGGAATGTAGCTGAGTACATTTACTCAAGTACAGTGTTCAAGTACAATATTGAGGTACTTTTACTTTTCAGACAAACTGCACTCCAATTCAGAGGAAAATCTTGTACTTTTTACTCCACTACTGAAATAATTGAGCTACTAGATTCAGATTATTCATTCAAATTATTATCAACAAATAAAATAATATGCTGTTATAGATGAAACTACACAGCAGCATTTAAAGCAATTAAAAATATTCCCACCTTTAACATTAAAGTTATATGTACATTAATGCTTATACTCCACTATTAATATAATTCTGTAACAGGCCATTCTGCATCATGAGCATCCTACTTTTACTTTTGGTACTATATTTTGCTACGTTTGTACTTTTACTTGAATAGATCTGAGCATGTCTTCCACCACTGCGTAAATATACTACAATAGTGTCACCTAAATGTATTTGTACATGTAGATAATGCAGATTCAAAACCTGGTATGCACCAGTGTTTGGGGCCGCTTGGTCACACATTCATCTCTGTCAAATGAAAGGCATCTTTGTGTGGGTGAAATGTATTCCAGTGGGCCAGTGGAGGGATTCAGCATGACAATGTGTGCTGGCAACATGGTTTCACCCCATCAGCAGCCTTCCACTCCTGAATATTCATCCACACTCCTCAGCCCACCGTGACAATAAACAAGGGAGAGAGAGGGGGGGGGGGCAAATCCCGAGAAAAGTGGGGGGGGGGGGGGGGCCAAAAACCCCCTTTCCATGGCAACAAGTCCTGCCTTCCAGTCTTGCGGCAGGCTGTGAGAGGGGAGGCAGGGAGTTCTTTTTTTTTTTTTTTTTTCCTTCTTTGCTTTTTTGTGTGTGTGTGTGTCGGTTTTGGTTGGACAGACATAAGTCGGGAGTTTATTGAGACGGGCAGGTAAAGCAGCCAGAGTGTTTCGACGCGTAGGAGGAGGAAGGGGATCTGTGCGTCGCAGAGGGGATTATAATCTGAAAATGTCAGCCGCCATGGATGCGAGGAGAGACTCGGAGGTAAAAGCCGCCCGCTTTCTTGGAGCTGTTATTATTAACGGGCTAACTTTACAGCAGGAGGGTTAAACCTTTAGCTAGTTCAGCGGTAGGAAGCCGGTACAACCGACCGAAAACAAAGAGGCCGATGAAAAGTCTCAAAGTTGTGTAAAGGTGTCGTGAAACAAAACAAAACAAAACAAAAAAAAACCAGTTGCAAGGTGCGTTCAAATGCAGCCCTAATCTCCATGTGACCATATTTGGTCATCGACATGTTAAACGATGAAGTGCAATAAGCAGGCTAACACACCAGAGTGTGTGTGTGTGTGTGTGTGTGTGTGTGTGTGTGTGGGTTTTGTTTCAGATGACCCTTTGAATTAAGACAAATGTCCCAGCGTACACAAAGCAGTAACTGTGGATCGTAATTACGCCAAGTTATGGCTTAAATAATCAAAAAGTAAAACCAGCAGAAACGCAGAAACAGCACTCGAAAGTAGTTTGGACTTTCCTTTTTGTCCTGGGTGATAAAATCCACATGAAGCAAAATGTGTGAACTTTAAATGTGTGCTGTGGATTTTGTCTTACATGCGTACGTAGTTTATGCAAGATTGTACACATGCAGTTTTCTTTGTTAATGCTATATGTGCTGTATGCAATGTACATATATAAAGTACAGAGACCTATGTACTGGTTGACATACTGTACAAAACAAAGGTTTAAAGTAGGCAGTAATTATGTGGGACAAAACGTACATATACATAATTTATTGCCCTACCAGTAATGTACTTTTTGTCCTCAATATACTCATGTAATTTGTTTTACCCTCAGTAATGGTAGTTAATTATGGGGCTATAAGTTTAGTAGCAGCAACCTGGTAGCAGATTTCAATGAAATTTGCTCCAAATTTAGGCTATGGGCAAAACAACAAGTGATTGGTTTTTGGTGTAGACGCAGATCCAGGCACAGTGGTTTTCTAACACTGTCACTGTCAATTTTTAATAAAACTTTTTCTACTGTATCATGACCTCCTGCACTTGAACTCTGATGAAAAATCTGGATCATGATAGTCTGTCAATCTGGCGCAGATCTAGATCCAGATGCATATTTCAACATCCTAAAAAACACTAGCAAAGGCATGCGCTCGCTGAGTGCTTTGTAGTTTAAGTATGGGAAGCTTTGCCTCTGTTTAATCAATTTAAATCCTTATGACCTTACCTTATCCGCTATAATGCAAAGCCTAGAGATGTGGCTGTGTTTTTAACTCTTTTTTTTCTTCCCTTAAATGCTTTCTATTGTGCAGATCAAACAATGACCTTCCCGTCTCCCGGGACGGGACTGTCAACACAAAGCTATTGAGGAAATTCTCCATTCCGTTTAACAGGAGTGAGCCTGGCCTATCACCAGACACTTTTAAAGGGACTCTTGTTCACTCAGCATCACGATGAAAGTCATTTCTCTTTCCTGGTGCTATGGATCAGTCCAAATAGTTTTGGTGTGATTTGCCGTGGATCTTAAAAACTTAATATCTCGTTGCCCATAGAATCACTTAATTCCAATCTACATCTTCTTGGGAACATTTTTGTCCTTCTTAGCAAAAACACAGTATAGCTGTCACATATGTTATCTATACAGTCAATGCTACTGGACGTGTTATAGCCAAGGGGTATAACACGCATATGTTTATGCAAAAGGTGATCCCAGAAAGCAGAACACGGTCAAACGTCAGAGAGGTTTATTTCAGCACGATGGTGAAAAGGGGGGGCGAAGGTGATGAGCCAGGTAAATCCCAGTGGTCGTCGAGGTCAGGGCAGGCAGAACAAAGCAGGCTGGACAGGTAGGTAACTGCACAATGGTGAGACCTGTAGCACAGGAGTCAGCAATCGACGATACACTGGAAGCAAAACTAGCTCTCTGAGCGGCCCATACACAGTTTACCACGCAGGTGAACGGAACGATCTGGCAAAGACTGGAGAGCTGAGCCGGGTATTTGACTGGCTGAAGCAGGAACCTGACGGCCACGCCCAGACAGAGACATATGCAATACCCAGACAGGAGAACACAGGGAGGAAGGGCAACCGGGAGAGCAGCCCTAATCCTAACACAAGGGCTCTAAAACCTGGCAAATCATGTTCAAAATGTGTGCGTGTGTGTGTGAACAGCACTTCAAGTTAGAGTCAAAACATTTTGTGTTTTTGAGTGATGATGATTAGAACACTGCAAGAAATATCAGCAAATCGTAAAACGTTTGAACCAGGCGCTGGCAAACCATCTCACCCAGCATGAAATGGTTTAACATATTTATCTACTCTATTAGTGACGTCTGAAGCAGCTGCTGTTGTGCCCTCGGGAGATGCAAGGTGGTAATTTGACACAGGAGTGATGGAAGCGAGCACGTTTAGATGCAAGTGTTATCTCTTGCTACCCTGTTAAGTTTACCCAACTAAAACTACTCTGTGGAGGAGAAGAGAAGAGAAGAGAAGAAAACAATGCTTGTAACATTTATGACTGGCTGAGGTGGAAAAGTGAAAAGGGGAAGTTTAGCAAAAGACAGCTTTTTGAGTAAGCGATGACATTTCAGGTCCTCGTCCCACTTTTTTTTTTATCTTGCAGTGTCTTAATAATATCTACATGACAGACATGGCATTTAAGACAAACAAAATCCGGTCTTAGCTTGAAGTCTTTAACCTGCTTGAGGCTGGTAGACATAGACAAAAGTGCTCGTTGTAGAGAAAGATTGAACTGAACAACAGCACAGGTGATGTTATTGTTTTTGTTGGCTTTAAGGCAGAGGCAAACAAGAATACATCGTGTCTACTTCATGTCCGAGGTCAGCGCTGTGACACAAATTCTAGCCCCCCCGCCGCAGCTCAGATGGATTTAAGCCCGTTTTCCACATGCCTGCCTCTGCAGCTGTGCATGCTCATATCTAGGTTACACAGAAGGGTTTTTCCTCTATTCCACAAAGAGAAAATATCCCATGATTACTCTGAAAAGAAAAAGCTGAAATGGCTAAAAAAGGAGATAAAAAAAGAATCCAAGAATTGATACCACCTGGTCAACTGAGCTGTATAGTGGCAGCATGGTGAACCATGTGGTAGGGTATGGAGGTAATTATATAGGTATGGCTATGGGCAACTGCCAGTAGCATCAACCTTGGTGGTTTTCTTTTACAGAGACACACTGAAGCTGTCAGAGCCTTAAACTGCTATTCGGAGACAGCAGGTTATATACATACTGTAGTATGTAGTATAATACATCAGTCTTTTCAGCTGAGAGGTTTTGCGTTTCCATCATGTTTGTCCCGCAATACAAGGTTGTATGTGTGTACACCTCACATGTACACATCACATGTATGTGTTGTAAATGCTTTCATGTGCACGGTATTATCCTGGGTGGCAACTCAATCTCCCACAATGCTCAGTTTAACATGGTCAGACTGTGTGTCTTTTTGTCTTTAGTGGACAAAACGGGTCTTTCTGCAGATATTGAAACAACGGCGTGGATCAGTGCGTGGGCTCATGTCTGCCAGCGAGTCATGACGTCTGGAAACAGTTGAGAATTTGCAGAGATTTTCGCTCTTCCTTTCCCCATTGCTTCTTGGCTGCCTGTAATGCTTTGCGGTGCTTTTTAAAAGTCTTGAAGTCAGGTTGCTGATACAGCAGAAACTGAGGACCAGGTCAGCCAGAAAAGCAGAGTAACGAGACAGTATTAGCCTCTGTTTTTGGACGCTGTTGTGTCGGCTGCTGCATGTTTCAGGATGGACAAAAGATCTTAAACTGAACCCAGTCGTAGGTTAATGAATGTTTGTCCATCGCGATGTCATAAAAGTGTTACCGTGCTCTCATAGTCTGAACATCAAGTGCCAGGTGCTGACAGAGTGCATATTTGAGTGTAGTGTTTACTGAATGAAAAAGAAGCTCTTGGCATCGGCTCCAGGTGCCTCTGCTCCTCTCCTATACTTTCTTTCACCCTCTGAAAACAGTCTTTAATATTTTGAATGACCAGCCCGCGGCTGGTCTGATGGATAGGGCAAATATTAGTACATTCCTGCATGTAGCGGAGAGAGCCGTGTATCAGATGATCTGTCAAATGTGACAGGGCCAAGGACGTATGGACTCACTCTTTTGAAAGATATTTTACCTAATAGATTCTCTCTTTCAAACACACACACACTCACACACACATACACACACACACACACACACACACAGAGCTGATAAAAGACTTACTTTTTAACCACATCTCCCTCTCAAGGACGGATTGAACACAAAGGGCTCTTTTATTCCAGCCCTAACCCTTTTCATGAATATGCTCTTGTTGCTGAGGAAAATATGCATCATTGATATGCCTTCCCATGTAATCAATTGTAGACATGAACATGACAAAACCAGAAAAAACCCTGAAATGGCAAAGCTAGGTCATTAAGATAATCGTGATCTTACATGGGCCGTCTGGCTTTTGGGATTTGTTTTTAATTCAGAGCCAAAGACAGACAAACTCATGGGGGTCTTTTTTCTTTTCATCTCTCTGCTTCAAGTGTAGAGATTAAAAGTCGGGAAAGAGAACTTTTAACTTCTCCAAAGCTATAAGTAGTAACAGAAGAAGTAGTCAAGCTACAGTTCAGTAGCTGGGAAGTGCAGATCTGGGATTTGGGAGCAAATGTTATAAAACTGCTTCTTTCAGGAGTGTTGGCATGTAAAAGAGAATAGTTGTGTGTTCTGTCAAGATGCAATGACATGTGTCAAGACACCACCTGTGTGTGTGTGTGTGTGTGTTTATAATCAGGGTAGAATTATCAGGGAGCGCACGCCCAAAATAATACACAAAACAACCTAAGCCACCCCCCCATTTACTAACCTCATCCAACAAAACAAAATAATGCACAGGGACCGTACCTCACTCCCTAGTGCAAAACAGGAGAAAACATCAGTGCCCAAAACAAAAATAGGCCTCTCCCCCACCATTACCCAGATTGCTCTGATAGTAGATAAACATTCAATACAATAAATCAACAGTGGTCATCCGGAAACTCCCCGATGGGCCATGAAATGGCGCAGCATGATTCAGGTGGGAGTCAGGAAGAAAGGAAGGAGTCCCGCCGGCCCGGATGAATGTCCTTTTTTGTTGTTTTTTACACAACACAAAGAACACCAGACAGGATGAACAGCTCCACCCTTCGGCCGGGAGGGACAGCAACACCCTCAGTCCCCCATCCCACTCACATCACGACCCAAGGCCGTAACAGTGTTGCCCCTTATACAAACTCATGTTTGTTACCTGACCTGGTTGGTCAGTCACACTTTCAATGCTAACCATCAACGATGAGGTCAAACGTCGTTAACAAAACATCTCACTCTGTTGTCTACAAACGTAAAGCTACTCTTATCAATATTTCTGTTTTAACAATGGATCAGATGTGTGTTACATGTAATGTAAAAGTGTTGCAGAGAGAATTATAACCTGACTCTGCAGTTCCCCTCGGGGCTACAGAGCATTTCAGTGTCTTTCAGATTATTGTTTAGGTTTTCTGGCCCACAATGCTAATGTATTGGTTGACCCACCGTTCTCATCAGTGTTGTTTCCAGCTGCAGTATCCAGCTGTTTTCAGCAAAAAATAAACACTAAAAAAGCCACTGTACACTACCTGCTCAGCAGCAAATGCCAGACAGACACATTTAGCGACTAGCTGATGAATTTAGTGGAGCATTTAGCAGCCGAAGAGCCAGATATTTCTCTCAGGAGTTGGTGGAACAAAATCTTCTAGAAACTGTTTTCTTGACTAACACCCTCAGGTCAAAGTCAGCCCACATAAATGAATGTCTTTTCTTGCCCCGCCTCATTCTGTGAGGCACCAATCACTTTCTTAGAAGTGGTTGTTTACAGCCTGTGATTTTGTATAGGGAGATGCTATCAGATGACCTCAGGAAGTCAGTTGGCTAACGCCTTGGTGTTTACACTGAAACGTCCATCTTGGGCCTCTGTGACCCATTTCTGTGATTGTAGCTTTCTCTGTCTAAAACAATTTATTAATTTTTACAAATAAACATTGCTCTCAATGTAATATACTCCGATCAGCCATAACTTTATGACCACTGACAGGTGAAGTGAAGAACATGTGTCACAATGGCACCTGTCAGTGCCTATATTAGGCAGCAAGTGAATGCTTTGTCCTCGACCTTGATGTGTTGATGCTGGAAGAATGTGCAAGCTTATGGATGTGAGCGACTTTGACAAGGGCCAAACTGATGGCTTGACAACAGAGCATCTCCAAAACTGCAGCTCTTGTGGGCTGCTCCCAGTCTGCAGTGGTCAGTACCTACCAAATGTGGTCCAAGGAAGGAAAATCGCTGAACCGGCGACAGGGTCATGGCTCACTAGGCCAGGGCTTATAGATGCGCGTGGGGAGCGCAGGCTGGCCCGTGTGGTCAGATCCAACAGAAGAGCTACTGTAGCTCAACCTGCTGAAAAAGTGAATGCTGGTTCTGATAGAAAGGTGTCAGAACACACAGAGCATCGGTTTGTTGCATATGTGGCTGCGGTGTCCATGCTGTCTGAATGTTTATGGCTGATCGGTGTAATTTAACTGTGTAGAGCGGACATAACTCAAAATGTTAACCGTTCTTTGCTCCTGGCAGCTGGTTGCAGTTTTTTTCCCTAATTGCTGAATGTTTGCTTTAAGGTGTTACAGATTGAAATGACAGAAACTTCATGTTTTCAATCGGAGAGAACGAGTCAGAGAGAATATTGAATGTCACCTACAAAAACATACAATATTGTGTCAGCAGGTATTAATTAGAGATAATATTTTACGCAGAGTATTTTCATTTGGTTTAATTTAGTTCTTTCATATTACTCATATGAAAGATTGTATTTCGTAAGTTCTGCTAATTTTTGTCTCATTTTCTTTTTTGTTTTAGCTTTCCAGAATGATTTGTTTTGTTTTATCATGTAACCATGGATAAATTATTTAGTTAATTTGTTCAGGTTGGCTTTCTAAACCGTGTGTTTTCACCAGACAATCCTCCATGCAACCAGTGCATAACTTTCAGTGTAATGTTCTTCGTAGTTCACAAACTAACAACAGCACTGTACTGGAGAGTTGTACGCAGGACAAGACAACATCATTCTCTGAAAATAATGATGCATGCACTGTCCTCTTCGCACAGTCCACAGTTACAGGAAATAGCTGACAGCAGGAATGCTCTCTCTGTCTCCTCATCTGTCTCTATAGGACTCAGATCCACTGCTGGTTGGCTGGCTTCTTCATACAACAACTTCCTGTAAACAAGTCATGCTGCCAAGCAGCCTCCCATCCTCCACCTCTGATCCGTAGGGATCTCAATTTGACCTCCTTATGCACCAGAACAATCACTTTGAGCCCATTTGGAAGCGTCATTGCTGCATTTAAAAAGTTATTTTCAGGGCCAATGGCCTACAGTTTGAAAGGACAGTTTAACTAACTACTAGTCTAATTTGAGATTAAGTCCAGAAAATTTATATCATAAGGAAGATTTCTTTTTGCTGTTGGGGCCTTGAGATGTATAAGTTTTAACAACATGTATCTGTGAGAGCATGCTTTAAGGATTTCCCAGCAATGCTTTGAGCACTATCAACAACATTTTGTTCACCTCTATTATATTATGTTAGAGGAAGAAATCTCGGCCAATAAAGACAAAACTCTCTGCACAGCTAGATATTAGAGCTAGACCAATAAATTGGCCGGTCTGATGTATGATTACCAATATTAGCTTAGCGCAGATACATCGGTATCTGTGTGTATGTTGGTCGAAACTTGAGAAGAAATTACAGTAAAGGAAACATATGATTGAGGTAATTTATATTTGTGTCTTCTTTACATGGTTTGTCCACCAGTGAGTACTGAGTTTATTTTTCTACATACTACAAAGTGCCACACTTAGTGTATATTGTGGACACAATAAAAAAAACAGGAATGATCAAAGTTGTGTTTTCTTGTGTCTTTATGTAAAGAAAATCACTATGACGAGGAATAAGGGAGCATGTTGGGATTTGTGAGTCTTTAATGAGTCTATTACCAGAGTCTGTTAACTGCCGCTGCTTTTACACTGTATAAAAGCCTGTCCCCTGCAGTTTAAGCGCCTGCAGCCACCTGAAGGCAGCGTCTGAAATGAACATGTTTTGCTGAAGTGCGTTGCCACACACACGATAAATCATGCACAGCAAACACACACAGGTAGCTGCAAAATAACTATAAAACCTTAATGTCTCTGCACACATCAAACTGGTCATTTATGACTTTGACTATTTGTGACTCTACTAAGTCTAATTCCATTTATTATTTAAAATTCCTAATGACACTCATTGACAAACCCAAACAACCTTAGAAGAGCTTTAGTTTGAGTTCACGTTTGTTTTGCTTATTGGAATGCGTGGAATGCTGAATCTTTTCGAGTGTTTCATATCCTTGTGTTTGTCCATCAGGTGAGTGGGCAGTTTGCAGACAAACATGACTGCCAACAAGAGTTCGAAGGCTGTGCCTCGTGCAGGAGAGGGTAAAGCTCCCCGGGACATCCCCGACAGGTCAGTGACATCCTGGACAGGGGTGGGCCGGTTACTGTGCACTTCCAGTTATATCACATGGTTTCAGAGCATCCATCTGACTGGATGTTTCGTTCCTTTGATTTGAAAGAAACAAGTGCCGCACTTCTCAGTTAATTCATTCTCAACCACGACTTTCCATCGATGATCGCTCTGTAGTTTTTCTGTGTTTGTTTTTTCTTCACCTATGGGAGAAATCACCGATGACTGTCAGTCGTGATAAGGCTTCCAAAGATTTTGCAAGTAGGATCCTGTATCCGCATCCAACTCTGAACCATGAGTAGTGAGCTGAAGCTTGTGTTAGCATGTTGAGAGCTGACAATGTCCTGCTGGGAGAGAAAAACAAACTTTGGGAATGACGTGATATTTAGAGTATTCATTCTCACAGTTTATTATCCTGTCCATTTTTTCTCTCACATACGGTAGCTACACATGTTGTACTTGATAGCTGTGAAATGTAGTCTGTGCCTGTTCACACTGTCACACCACCATGTGACGGTCTGATAACTGATATTTAGCAAGATGATTGTTAGCAAGGGTGCTGCTATCGGTATTCTAATATGTAGTAATGCTACTATCTGACAGGCAGTGGTGGTAAACACACACACACACACACAATATTTCTTATACCGCAAAACAGTTATCTGTGGCGGCTGATTTCTGTAATTGTTTGTGGCTTACTGGAAGTAGCGAACCACACAAATGTTAATAATAATAATAATATGATGTTGATCAACGGCATTTATTTTATGGTACGTGTGCACATTCACCACAGAGTTGTCAAATGTACAGTATTCCCAAGGTAAACTTGGTGAATGTAAATGTGAGGGAAGCACTAATCACAGTAGCACAACGCTCGCTCACTGTGCTGGCTGCATTCCTTTAACGTGATAATGGTGCATTTAACCTCAGCCTCTGTTGATAGATTTTATTGTTATTGTAGAACAGCTTGCTGTCCTCATGGGATCATGTTACCCTAGATTCTTAAACATCACATTTAAAGCTCATGAGGCGAAGATGCTTTGCAGCTCCATGTTTTAACAGGTGGAGATAAAATGAGTTGTGTTGGATAGTGCTACACAATGCCTTCCCCCAAACTATCAAATCAATCAGTCTCTCGGACAAATTATACTTACACTGAACTGTGCCGCCTCAAGAGGCACACATGGCAACATGGGGGATAAAAATCAGTACAAAGGAAATAAAAAAAAATCAGGGTGTACTTGATTCTTGATCTGTGATCTTCTGGGAGGGAATAAAAGGTACCAAATTCTACCCTGACAATTTTCTGTAGTAACTAGAAAAGCAATCTAGAGAGGTGTTTTGGCAACACAAAGATACTGACAAGGCTGTGGCTAGAGTTTTATACATCCAGAAAGGCACTGAATTTATTGTATTTATTAGCAAATAAAACCTACAAAACTCTTGAATGAAATGTGTGCAGGACTGGAGTTATATATAATATGTATATATAACATACAGTCTATAATAATAATATAATGCACAAACGAGCGACGGGAAAATGTGCTGATGGATGATAAAGTTTACACATGTTGAACTATAATTGTAGAAGTGCTGTTTGTGTGAGCAGCCTGCTCCCTCCGTCCTGGTCAGTACCAGGAAGTGGCCTGTGGTCAGCATGTCCTGGACGCCTCAGTGAAAGCCAGAGGCCAGGTTGTGACTGGCATCCAGCTCTTTGTACAGTACTGTATGTGTGGCCAGCCCAACTGAAGTGGACTGAACTGGGCTTATTTTTTTAAGCATGATCCAGACCACCAGAACCCCCTAAAAGTCCCCGAACCCTAAATAGGCATACATTCTGCACATATTTTCTTTTTGTGTCTAATTGAGGGGTCTACTACAGGGGTTTTGCAGCATGAGAAGTAATCCTAGGTAAATGGAGGACATAATTTTCTAAAATCCATCCTAAAAAACCCCAGAGGCCATCAAGCCAGAGAGCAACTCTTGTGATTAACTCAATAAACCGTACTGTTACTGGCATTAGACTTGGGAGAAGTTATTATTGTTGACAAATACTGTACATTAATAAACACATAAAAACATCATATCTGCTTACAACCACATTATAGAGTTTATTAAATGTTGATATTATAAGAAGAATTACAGCATCATATTCAGTTATACCTTGTTGACCAAGCTGGGGGAAATCATGTTAACATATCAGTTTGATTAATCACATTATGCAAAGTTTTGTATGCTTAAAAATATACTCATTAGACTTCAGAGTACTACAAACCAGCAGTAGAAATCTCCAGACATGAGTCATTGTCTCATATTCTCATATTTCTACAAGGGAAAGTAAGATGAGATGCATCCATCATGCTTGCAGCTTGCAGGTTCCTTGCTGTAAACGTCTCCCAACCCCGGAGCAGGAGGAATGAAACCAGGGAAGGGCAGATAGGTGTGAGGCAAGATCTGTCCCAACCTGCATTGTTGGATCACAGTCCGCAGCCCTCAGCTTCCTCCTCCCATAACGCTTGTTATTCTAACTATGGTTGTGACATCAGATCTCCCAACGCTTCACTTTCACAAGACTTAGTCAGCTTCCAAGTCATGGCAAAGTTCCTGAAAGAGTCTGAGTAGTAAGGTGTCAGGGATTTAGAGGGACAGTTTCTCTCTGTAGAAATCTTAAAGGAGGTGAGAACCGTGAGAAACTGTGTGTGTGTGTGTGTGTGTGTGTGGTGAACGATGGTACAGTCAGCAGTGAGCGTGGGACTACTGTAGCACCCAGTATCACTGCTGCAGGGATCAGAAAGGGCTTTTAGGACCAGAGAGGAGCAGTGAAACTTTCACAGGTAAGACTGCTGTAATAAATCTTGCTTGTCATACTTTCTGTGTGAGGTCCACTGTGACTCTCCTCGGGTTATTTTGATTATGTGGAAAAATCCACAGTGGCATTTTAATGTAGTCTTTATTTCCTTTGGCCTTTATTTTAATCTTGTGCTGCCAAAGACAGAATACTTTCCTGTGGTTATTCTAAATAAGTGGCTCAGGTTTTCAATCTGTCTTTGATCTTGGAAATAAATTCAGAATTTTCAGCTGATTCTTTACAGTTTTCTTCCATCTGTTCCACATCGAGATTTCATGCTGCAGGGTTGAGTGGATTTGTTGGCAGCTTCTATGATTTGTCTCTTTTGGTTTATTAATATCTGTTATTAATAAATAACAGATTTATTGTTCCCCGAGAAACATTTAAATGTTTACAATGTTTGCTCACACCTTTCTTTGTCTTTCAGGTGCCAGTCTACATCACCGTGTCCTGTTCTCTCTGCCAGTCAGGGGCAGAGCCAGCAGCCTCTCCTCACTGACGGTGAGACCTCGGGGAAGCAGAATAGGTACGTCAGGACTGACGGCAGGTTCCTGGTACGTGCTGGCTGGAGGAGCAAGACCGCCAGCCTGTTCAGTGGTGCATCACTCATAGGTGACACTGACCCCCAAGGCCGTCTCACCAAGTCAAAGAGCATTAGCTGCCTGGACAATAGGCTCTCCATCTATAAGCCCCCAGCTCCAACCAAGTCCTGTCAGGAAAGTCAGGGCGTCCAGGAGCAGAAGGAGAAACAAGGGGATCTCTCTCCAGGAGATGGACTTAATGGTAGGCCCCTGAGTTGGAGCACGCTCTCACTGGGACCTTCCTCTAACCAAAGCCACAAGCGCACCCACTCTCTCACCTGCTCAGTAGCAGGTGTACCCCCCGCCACAATTCGCAAAAAGATCTCGGAATGGGAGTGCAGAAGGGTGGCTCTGCCTAGGATGAGCTTGTGTCTGGATAAAAGAGGAGGAGAGCGTGTCGGGGGCAGTGAGGGCTGCCCCAGCCTGCTCTCCTCTCCCTGTAGCGAGAAAACGTTTGACTTTAAGGGGGTTCGCAGGATGAGCACAGCCTTCTCAGAATGCTCCTACACAGAGACAGAGGAAGAGGAAGGAGTTTCAGACAAAGATGGCGTAGGGCGCTTCAAGAAAAGGATAGGCAAGTCGGAGTCCTCAGGAACATTTGTACGTTCCCTGTCTGCTCGGAAGGAGACGTCAGCAGTCCTCAACAGGATACAAAAGATAGAGCAAGCCCTGAAGGAGAATCCCAGCCCATCCCCTCCACGTTACCTGAGTAATTGCTATGCTCCAGACAAGACGAGACAGAAGTCTTTCATGATAGGCGATGACTTGGACAGTACATGCACCAGTAAGCGCAGCAGCATTTGCTCAGTTGCCACTGAACCGGATGCTGTTTTGGTGTCTGATAAGCTCTCCAAACTCAGACAAAGATTCAGTGTGTGCTCAGCCAGGTCTGAGAGCCCAGAACCCCCCAGCCAACATGCCTCTGTCAGCACACCAGTCAACCCCTTACCTAAACCCAAACGCACTTTTGAGTACGACGCCAAAGGGGACCAGAAGGGCACATTGCCAGCAAATGGACTACCTCCAAACAGAGCCTCTGACTCTCCCCCGCCTCTGCCCTCGACCCCTGCACCCAGCATGACGCTAACGGTGAAAGTCGAGGGGAACACCCCACTGACACTCCAGGACAGGTGAGAACATCAGTGTGCTTATGTCTCTCCTGTAACTGAGATGAAAATGCACAATACTGTTGGAAGTCAGCTGTGTCCGTTTGTTTCCTGCATTCTCAGACAATAAAAACACATTTGTGTCATTTCTCTCGATTCCCCCTCAGTAGTAACAGTTAACAGTGTACACAGGAGATGCCACTGCGTAATGCAATGTACAACCTAGTGTTTCTTGCAAAGTTTGGGCATCGGGGATGAATCGGTGCCGATAAGGATCTTATTAAGCCGATCAGGTTTGGCCACTGATCTAAATACAGTTTATTTGTGAATGTCATTGTAAAATTCAATGTTTGAGTATCAGTTACATTGAATCAGTCACGGCAGGCCATCAGTCTCTTTTCAGTTCCACCCAGTGAGTGTACAGATTTTGAATTCGGGAGTGTCAGCACATACTCTGACCTGGGGTATCAGAAACTGAATCAGGAGAGAAAAGTTGGATTGGTACATCCCTATTGTGTGTTATGAATTTGTTTAAATGCTTTTGGAAAGTTCTTTTTTTGGACATGAAAAGATTCTAACATGCCAGGCGGTCCTGTCGAAACAAGTGTTTGCTTTGTTGGTGTGGTAGTTTAATAAATAACTGATGAATATTTCTGGTTATGGTGTTGGACCGATCTACTTTGGTTTTCCTGATGTTTGTCTTTAGTTAGGATTTGAAGTGGAGATCAGTGTTGAATCATTTATTATGTTTCCCAAAAGACCATTGAAGATTTGTTTTTTTAACTTTAGATAAGGTTCTTCCAGCTTCCCTAATTTAATGGAACTGAATAATGTCATCATAGGTTTATCATGAGGTAAATGCACTGGGTATCATAAAAGCACCTCATACTAAAAATAGGCTAACTGGTTAATTGTACAGATCATTTGAAATGTCAGATTCTTTCAGGAAATCCATTTTGGTTCATACAAATATTTGACAATTTCAACACATTCCTTGCAAATCTACAGTATATTCTTACTCAAAAAGAATTCCCCTAATACTTTCCCTGTATCTGAAGATACTCTACATTCTACTTTAACTCTCCTTAAACTAGCAGCAATGATTATTCTATAGAAACCAGTGAAATTGGACACTGAGTTATTGAGCCCCTTTTGTTGCAGCCATATTAGCAGAATGGTGGATACTGTAGTCTGCTTGTTTTTATTCTTAACTTATAGCTATCAGGATCAGATGTCCTTGGTTTTTTTGTGCAAGGGTGGGGCCTTTCCAGATTATCCCTATGCAAAATGGGGATGAAATCCTTAAATGTTCATCCGCTGGACTCTGTGTTTAACATTCCTGTGGCTCTAGCAACTTCAGACCAAGCTTAAAAGCCACAAGCTGTCGATGGCGCGACCATACTGTAGATGCCTGCACTAATGCAGCAGAGTTCCTCTGCAGTGCCTTGACATGTGAACGGTGCCTTTTATACTGTGCAAAGAACACTCAGAAATAGTAAGATATCTGCACTTTTACTTGTAACTTATCAGGAATTTGAGCACAGGTCGATCATGGTGTTTCTTTAAGGTTTTTAAGGGATATGACTTGTGTTTATACCACAAGAACCACCTGTTCGGCCTTTCTTTGTTCCTAGTTGGCAAGAGGAGAAGAAGTAAAACTGGCTGTCTGGACTATTTTTAATACCATCTGGACTTTTTCTGTTTACTCATCTGCCTACCTCTGACACTGATTCTGAATCTTCCTCCTTGTAATTTTGTGTAAGCAACTAGGCAACATCTTTCCCCCTCTTGGTCTGTTTTGACTTTCTTCATTTCTTTTCAGAGAGTCGTGTGAGTCGGAGGACGCTACGTGTCTGCCTTCTTCATATCAGTCGTCACCTACAGAGAATGGCGCACTAACCACAGACACACGGAGTCGACCCAATTCCAAAAGCACTTTACAGGAGAATGCCTATGAGGACATAGCAGGTAAGCACACTGCTTCACTATCTTTGAAAACACATTTCTCTTTGATCACTCAGTGATTTCTGTCTGACCTGGGTCACTCCTGGATACAGTTTAGAGCTGTAACTCTACAGAAACAGAAAATGTATCTTTTAATCAACTTTAAGTCATTTGTAATTTGTAAAAGCCTTTTGAATGTGAATATTTGAATATTTTCTTATATGATAGTAAACTTGATAAAAAATGTTTTTAACTGATTGTCGGACAAAAATAGACATTTGAATATGTCACCGTGGGCTTTTTTCTCTATTTTATGGACCAAACAATTAATCGATTAATCAATAAAATAACTGACAGATGAATTGATAAGTTAGTTGCAGTTCAGTTTGAATTCATACTTATGAAATCATGATTATTTTAGTCAGTGGTTATAAGCGAGACAGTGATCTGAGAGTTCCTTTGCAAAAATCCAGATGCATTAAAGACTATATCAGGTCAATCTCTGCAGAACTGTGAGGGAGTGCAGTAAGCTTTTTTGACACAGATTTTGTATTTATGACTATGTACGTATGTATGACACCCAGATGAAATGAAAGGGGATTTTCCCCTGTATCAGAAGATCTTAACTACAATATCTGTTCAGAGCCTTCAATGAAGAGAAAATACATTCTTTATATTCACCCTGCTATCCAGCACTCACCTCTCACAGTAAAACACCTTTGTCCACAAAGATATTGTAATCAACAATCACAACTATGCAGGCCTAGGACCAGACTTACGGTTATGACGAT
Source organism: Gadopsis marmoratus (assembly GCA_036023855.1). NCBI lineage: Eukaryota > Metazoa > Chordata > Actinopteri > Centrarchiformes > Percichthyidae > Gadopsis > Gadopsis marmoratus. The sequence continues at coordinate 26,517 of JAVQJF010019972.1, forward strand.
CTTTCTTTTGTTGCTAAATTTTGATTGCCGAACATCACCCTCTCACATTGCAACCCTTTTAGCGACGCGTTGTGTATCTCACTGTCAAATGCTCTCTGAGATAATGTGTGTATGAAATGCTGGACATGCCGAAGAGCCAAATTCCTTTCCGCCAGCAAATGACCCCCAGGCCTTCTGCCCAGTCCAATTGCTAGTTCCCCCAGTGCATGCTTAATGTGGTGGAAATGTGTGTCAGCGTGAGTATAGTCTCATGATGGAGCTTGGATTTCAGATGCAGTAAAAAGTTTTCACACTCTGAAATATTTTTCATGATAAATGCTCAGTGATGACCAAATAAGGGCAAGTATCGCATTACTTCCTGGAATTTCTACAAGTAGCCATGTTGTTCTCGAATCAGTGATCAGTGTCATGCTCATCTGCGTTTTTTTTTTTTGTCTCAGAGAGAGCGCCAGGGCATGCCTGATTTTCATGTGAATCCCAACAAAGCCCCCATTGTTCGTCCAGCACTGTGAGCGTAGGGCTTGCAGTTTGGAGACACACTTTTTTCCAATCTCCATTTGTCCGTGACAAAGACGTTGTCTTCGAATACGTTTGCTCCAGCTACTTCCAGCCATTTCATACAAAGCTTTCAACCTGAATGGAAGAGGGCAGTGGATTATACAGGTCAGATTGTCCATGTGTGAAGCAGCCACAGCAGTAAATGAGCCATGTTTTGGTCCCTCTGAGCCCCTATTTTAACAAACATTTCATACAGAGAAGAAGTCCCCACACAACTCCTGAACTCCACAAGGACATCTTGGCTTCCTTAGCCTTCTTGGTAGCACATTCACGCACACCATTTGGGTTTTTGGCATCTTTCTTTGACGCCAGATGTTTACCTTAAGAGTGCATGTGCATTTATAACCTATTCTGTAGTGTTACTACAAATGCATGATGGATTGTGATATTACGGGACTGTTTTGAAGTGATAGTTGTTAAATGGAGTGTCAATGAGTGATCTGTTTACAGGTAGATGAATCACACCCTGTGCTCCAGTGACACAATGATTCAGCTGTCTGTGTCATAGAGCCTGGTCTTGTACAACCTTCCAGCTTTGTGTTACCTTCACTGACGTAGTTTGCTAGTGTTATCTGCTCTTACTCTTGTGAGTAAATCTGGGAGCCTGTCATGTTACACTTAGACAGTTATGTGCACAGCTGAACCTTTTGATTTTGTTATTTCTTTTGGTGCAAAATATGCCCACAATACTGCGCATTGTCCTACATAATTCCAAAAGCAGACTATATGTATGGTTTGTGGTGCTGCCAAATGTTCTTACAAAACTGTTACATTTTTTTTCATCCCGTGCACATTTCTGTTTACAACTGAATGAGTGAGCAGTGCCACTACACAGTAGCTTGTCCACTTTATAGGGTAAGCTGATGCTGACATTAGTATTGTTTGTTCTGTGCCCTGCCCAGCCCAGAGAGTCCATTGTGTACACAGAAATGTACAATCACAGCGTGCAGCCGAGGTGTGTCCACTCCCTGCATAATACTGTGTGTCTGGGAGTGTGTTCGAGAGAGATCTGGATGTTTGCAATCAGAGGAGTAGATTAGTACCCTCCAGTACATAAGCAGCCATACAGACATATCATTTTCCCAGCAGGCTCTCATTACAGTATTGCTTCAGTTTAATGGAGTTGCAGCACAACGTGGGGTCAGACTAAGCCCTCTCATTCTGCTCCTCAGCGTTAATGATGCGCAGAAAATCACTCCAGTAGGCTAATTTACTGTGTGACACAGAATGTTCTGAAGACGCCTGGCAGCATATTTTTCTGCATGTGTGTGCATGGGCTGTGTAATTACGTCAAACAGGTTCAATAATTAACCTTATAAATAGATAACCGAACAAAGCTCTGCCTGTAGGTAATCTTAGATTTTCTTAAAACACACACTCACTGTTTGAGATGCTGAGTTCATCGGGTTTTCCAGTGATATACTCAGGAACACAGCTACCAAGTAGATTTTTGTTCTTTCCCCTTTTACTGACAGATAACACTGCTTTTCTTTCTTTTAAAAGTTCCCTTCATGCGTCTCGACGCCATCTGGCTCTGTTTTTATTCTTCACTGTGGTTTCTTCACTTTCTCACAACCTTTTTCAGACCCTGCCAAGAAGCTATTCTCAGAGCACATGTCTGAATAGGCATGGGCTGTGGTGTTACACAAGTTTTCTCTTTATTGAAGTTGGCCCTCTGCCAGGTGACATCAGTGAGAGCTGTACAGTGCTCTGTAATGTTACTTTTCTTTCCTTTTCGGCTGTCATTGATTGACTTAAGTACATCTATAGAGCAGCAGCAAAGTCTGTGCTTATTGTAACATCTTGAGGTACGGTGTTGAATTTATTAATGCTTAAGTCCTTAAAGGTCAATTGACAATTGAGCCCCAAGTCTGAGTATAAACTGTGGATTATATTGTTTATGCCTTATTTGCAATCCCACAATATTTTCAAGCACATGGGTTTAAACATTTTTTCATTTACCATATTTTACAAATATTTACTTCATTATTTCACGAGCAAGAAAAAATATGTAATGCAAAGGTTATTATAAAATCATATATTTGTACACTAGAATATACTGTAAGTCTTCTCATTAGAAGATCACCCTCATCCTCAACTCTCAGCAGACAGCTGGCATGCCTGGACAGTGACTCACCAGCAGTGTTGTGTCCAGAGGTTTTTGCTGGGTCCACTGGGGGCAGTGGGGCCCAGTGCCAACAGTAACTGAGTTCACTTGAGTTAGACTAGACTTAGACTAACCATAGGGAGGCCCTCTTGTGCCCCTGACACCCTTCACTGCCCCCTGTTTATCCTTTTTGACCCCACAGCTTTGTCTGTCATCTAACATCCTCTGTCCGTGGACAGATTCTATCTGTACTGCTGACATATTTAAGCTACATTGAATACTGACTTCATTCCCACAGAGAAGGAGAACCCATATGAGGATGTTGACCTGAGGCGGAAGAGTTTGAGTCGGAAGTCTTGTCTGCTGGAGAGCAACAGATCTTGGACCACCATGGACCGGAAGCTGAACTCTCCACCTCAGGTAAGTCTATAAGCCTGTTAGGATCAACAGCACGGATGTGTTTTCCTGTAGTAAACATAACACGTATGTTGTCCTGTGTTAAAGTGAAAGCCCTCACTAGGTCAGTGCTGAATCCTGGACAAGATCTTTTAAAGAATCTCACACCTCATTTGCGGCACTACAGGAAACAGTTTGACATGTTTAGACCTGGAGATTATCCACAGAAAGGCCCATCTGCAGATTTAGCTTCCTCACTTCAAGCAGAAGCGCTCTCTATAGAAAGGGGAGACACCCATGTTTACTGGTGGTAAGAACAAGTGTGGTTTAGTTCTCTAGCAAATAATCGTTGAGCAGCTACTTTTTCGGGAATACAACTGCTGTATCTGTTTACAGTGCAGCCAATCAAACTCATGTTGTTGTAATAAAGAAGTCAGTCAATAACTGGCTTTTTTTCCATCATGCCATGTGCAACTGCGATCTGACTTCATGCTGCAGACAACGGGAATATTTTTCCACACAATAACAGGAAAAAGTTTGTTGCTTTGCTGAGGAGGTGTGCAGCCTGTCGCCTGCAGCTCTTCATCTACCAGCTCACTGTGGCTGCTCCTTCTTCTTCTTACATTACTCCCTGCAATGTTTAAAAGGTATCAGCTGTCAAAAAATGCAGAAAATGACCATGTCTTGCTTTGTAGATGCATTTTTGGTCAGTTGTCGCCGTCAACGCTAACTTCTGAGACAAATGCACTGGGTTTCCTGTAACTGCAGCACAATAAAAGCCCTCCCTTGAACACTTTGAATGCTTTTAATATTTGATTTGCTTTGGCAGTAACTTTAAACAGCTTTAATACAGTGTGGAATGACCAGTAAACAGTGAGGCTGATATCAGTGAGATAAAATTACCTCCAAAATGGGGTTTTATTTTATTTCATGAACATCTTATGGATTATAATTTAAATATCTTGAAAATATCTTGAATTAAAGCACTGGAATAATGATTTATAAAAAACCATATGAGCGAATGAATGAAATGTACCAAACCTTCCATATTCTTTCTCCTCTGACTAGTTGCCCTCCAAACCCAGTAGCCAGTCGCTTCGCCTCTCTGGTCCGAGTGACAGGAAGAGCCACCGGATATCGCAGTTGTCCAAACGCTACAGCCACGATGAAATGCTGCTTCTCCCCCAGCTGGGTGTATCAACTTCATCTTGTGGCCTCCTGGATGATAGCCTCTGTAGCACCAGTGATACCCTGGGCTCACACAGGCACTGGAGGATCCCCAAGGTACACACTACTTGATCCTACACAAACACCTGCTCTAAGTCCTTGCAGAGCTCTGACTGTGTTCTCTTTCCTTTCTTGCTTCTCAGACCAGCTCAGGTTTCTATAGGGACCGAGTCAGACTCAGAGCAAACCTCTGTGCCTCAATGTGCCTTGTTACTGCTTGGGTTTCAGCTCTTGCGCTACCTTTTCTCAAGAGCTCGCCTCAAAGCTTTTCAGTTCTTCAATCCTTAAAGTGCAGTACGGTGTTACTTTTGGCCAGGTACACCCCCTTCTTCTATACTTCAAAAGAAAAAAAAAATCTTCAGATTCCCCAACAGAGAATTTCCCTTTTCCTCTGTTTACAGCTGGTCCAGAGGATCAACTCCATTTACAGCACTAAACGTGGGAAGAAGAGGCTGAAGAAGCTGTCCATGTCCAATGTTGAGACTACATCTCTGAGAGGTAAGGGTTCTCTTTATTCCCTTTATGCACTGTCCTGATGAGTGAGTAAATATTTGTGTCTCAGCCACCCACATAGAGTTCTTGCTGTGTCCCTCTCGTGACATGAACATGGATGTTTGTAAAACTGCCCCCTGGCCTGTAGAAAACCTTCTTGTCTGCCTCATGTCTGCTTCCAGATGACAACAGCGAGAGCGAGAGTGACTCTGACGACAGGTTCAAAGGTGAGTGACCACAGCATTCATTTGCAAGGGTTAGGTGCTACGTGTCTGTCAGCTCTGAACTTCTCTCTTACAACTGTCTTTCTCAGCGCTTGTTCAACAGCTTCCCAGTTTTGTATTTAAGAAGTGACCCAGTGTGACCGGACAGACCACAGAATTGTAACTGAGACATTTGCCATATGCACGGATTATCAGTAGACCATACAACATCTATCATGTGTCTAGATTCAATGGCAGGAATGAATACTAATGAGATTTAGTGGTGTTTTCTCTCTGTTTTGGACACGATCTTTCAGTAGTGTCAGTAAAAATGAATTGCACCAGTATGTACAACAAAATTGAATTTCCTGACTGGCTGAAGGTTAATCCCCTGTGAGCCTTAGATTTACATACTGAACTCGGTGAAAAGAGTGGATTTTGTTTAGACAGTGATTTGTATGTATTAATGTTCGCCTCCTTCCACAGCTCACACCCAGAGGTTGTTGAAACTGCAGTCCATCCTCCGACGGGCCCCCAGTTACCGCACACTAGAGCTGCAGCTCATTGAGTGGCAGGAGAGAGAACTCTTTGAGTATTTTGTGGTTGTTTCTCTGAAAAAGAAACCCAGCAAAAATTCTTACTCGCCAGAGGTCACCTACCAGTTCCCCAAGGTAAAACCATGACAGTCATAACTGAATCATCCCTTAAAATGCATTAGAGGACATCACAAGGGTTTTATGTGTTTTAGCTCAGGAATTACATATAACAAAATCTACACAAGTTCACTGCTGACTGTTTTCCAAAGCTTACGACAATTCAGAGCCACATTATTGTCATTGTTTAATGGTGTTGACAGCAGGACTGATTTTAAAAACTTGATGTAGTGTGTTAGTCTGCTCAGGTGATTGCAGAAGGTATTGATCAGTTTGTCAGTGTAAAGATCTATGGCATATTCTGAGAAAAGATCCCCCCTTAAGCTTAATATAGTTTGTAAGTATAGTTGATTTTTAGTTAAAACATTTAAAAAAATTATTTTAACACTAATAATAATAATATAATAAAAGAAACCAACTCATAATTAATGACATGATGATTGAGATGGACTGTTGATTTTCAGTTTTCAGAAACAAATATAATCCAGTTATATCATATTTAAACAGTCTGGCATTAACATTTACATCTTCCAAATGTTAATGCCACGGATAAAGTGGAGCTAGACATGTTAGAACAGGAGTTGATTATGTACTGTAGGCTTTCTAGAGTTTTCCCACTGTGAGCTTTTAGTCAAACATTACTACAGAACTGTGTATGCTGAAAATGTTGATGATGATGATGATGATGGAGGACAGAGACCTATGCCCATTTTTTAATGTTTAAATTTAAATAAAAATCAATATTTCTGTGAGCTTTTCACACTTGATTTTGCAGGCTGTTGACAATTTAAAGCTGTACGGGTAATTACGATTTACAGGCTTGGGGAGCCTTGTGAGCCTGTTTATGGTTAACAATAACCAGGATCCACTTCTGTGGCAGGGAAATGTTTTTAGTTAGCCCCCTGGAGGGGGCAAAGGTTTAACCTTGTATGGGAGAAATTTTAGTCTGGTCATTTATTGGTCACGCTGACATCCAGGGGGATCTTAAAGAAGGAGGACACAGTTATCTGAAGGAGAAGGAGCTGACTGAAACACCTCCTCTCCTCTCCTCTCCTCTCCTCTCTTCTCCTCTCCTCTCCTCTCCTCTCACAGCTAGAGAGACCCACCAAGCAGATGAGGGAGGCAGAACAGAGACTCAAAGCCATCCCTCAGTTCTGTTTCCCAGATGCAAAAGACTGGAGTCCTGTGTCCGAGTACACCAGGTATGACTGAGAATCTTCCTTATTCAATGTCAAATTCATTGTTGCAATCTGGTCTTACATTAAAGGGTTACTCCAGCAATTTACAATCCAGTCAAAGGCAACACAAAGGTGTTGTGCAGTCCTTATTCTGAGCTCTGTGATTAAATATATATATATATGTATATATATATACAGCTCTGGAAAAAATTAAGAGACCACTCCAAATTCTACTCAAACACATACCTATAAATAGTAAAACAAGAGAACCGATCATTTTGCAGTGTCCTCTTAATTTTTGAAAGAGCTGTATGTGTGTTTGTGCAGTTGTGTACATGTGTCTGTCTTTGTGTTGATTTTCATTTGTATACATATGTATTTCTGCTACAGTGAGACCTTCTCCTTCATGTTGACTGGAGAGGACGGCAGCAGGAGGTTTGGTTACTGCAGACGCCTGCTGGTAAGCCACTGTTCAACCCCTCATCCTCTGCTCCCTGTTCACACCCTGCTGAGCCCTTTTTGTTGTGACAGACCTTTTTAAGTGAACATGTGATATGGTTTTCCTGTGGGGGCCATTGATGTGTTGCATGACCATCCGCTGTGGCAGCAGGAAAGAGAACACAGAAAACAAAAAAAGAAAGAAAGAAACTGTGTTCACAAAAAAGCTTCACCCTTTCGTAGCTGTTGATCAGCATGAAGACAACAGCCCAGGAAATACCTATGGCAAGCAGTACCAACAGAGACATCTGAAATAGCAAACATTCAAAGTCACGTTGTGATTTCAGTTGCTACAAAAATGCATTAAAGTGGTTTATTATTAAATTTGTAAATCTGTCATTATAAATGTATTTAAATTTGATATAAATACACATGTATCTTGTAAAATGAACAGAACATAATACAATTGCTGCATACTATAGTTAATAGTGTCAATACTGCAAACATTCATACTCAAAGTGCGTAAAAATGTAATAAATATACCATCATTTATGATAAAAACCCAGTCAGAATCAACTCATTCACTTTAACAAGATTTTCTCAGGGGAGGCAAGACAAAGAGAAACCATGAAAAATCCTAACTTTGTCATTGTGGAGCATTTCCTCTTCATAATGAGGCCGGAGAGCGCTTTGAACTTTTTCTGTTGAGCTTCGCATTTAGCTTGCGGGTAGCGAGCATGACTGTGTGGGATGCTGTGAATGTGGTGGTGATTTTGTTTGCCATTTGGTATTTCGGAGTATGTTTGCAGTACTTACAGACAGTGTGTATGTTCTCAGAGGTTTACTGGGAGTGCCTTTAACTCTGCTTGTGTCTATGTGCTGGATAACAGTGGGACGTTTTTGTGCATTCTTTGACCAGACAAAAATGTCTTTAAACCCAATCTGCTGTGTTGTTCCGAGATTCATCTTGATAGACTCAGATTTTAAGGAAGGTAGAGGAAGAGGTGAGCGGCTCTCTTCCAGTGACTTTGTTTCCTCCCTGCTGTCTGACCAGCCGTTGGCAGTAACCGGGCATTCCTGAGGACTTGAATCAAGCTCCACATGGTTGATTTAATCATCCATTTGGAAAAGCGGAGGAGAAACAAGAGGAGAAAATCGCATACCTAATATGGACAAGTGGATTGGCGTTTGTTGAGTGCTTGTGTTCATTTGTGTCTGTGTATTTGAGTGTCTGTGTCTCGAAGCGCATAATGGTCTATGAGTGTACAGAGGAAGGTAGATAGGATCAGCAGGAGCAGATAAACCACCTGTGTTTAGGAAGTTGGTAAGCACTTGAAAGACTTTCACCTCAGATCACAGGCTAGATTTAAAGACTTCAGTTACAGTATATAAACAACGCATCTGCATATTATATTATCACGGTCTGACCATTTGTATATTTGTTTTAAAATAAATAAAATTTCATATTTGATTTAAAAAAAACCCAAAACCTTTCTGTCTTGTCTAAAGATTGTAAACACAAAATTCAGATTACTCATCACAGGGAACTTTTCTTCAGTCTCAGAAAACAGAAGTATAATGTCCTCTGTGGCTGTGGATGAGCTACTAAAGCCTGAAAAGTAACCTTGATTATGCCAGTGGGGTTACAAATTGTTAGCAGAGAGCTCATGTTACAAAGTGTGGATGTGGTGTTTGAAAGATGTGGACAGTTACCAGGGAGTGAGGCTCTGACAAAAGTTGCATTACGGGAAATTGACCTATAGTTATCGTGGGCTCTGCTGCTTTGATTTTGACCACTCTTTTTTGAACCTGTTTCTTTCCCCCAACTTTATGGAAGTGCAATGCTATATTGCTGGACTAACCCTTTAAATGTGTTTCGTAGACAGTTTTCAGAATGTCTGTGAATGTGTCTCTTCATCAAATCTATTATCACCAGTGTCCAATGAGTTTCTGTTGGCTTCTCTTATAGCCGACTGGGAAAGGACCTCGCCTTCCAGAGGTGTACTGCGTCATCAGCAGACTGGGCTGTTTTGACTTGTTCTCCACGGTGAGTTCAGCATGTGCTTGCTCACACCCAAACATGTAGAGGAGACTGGCAGCTACAGTAAGAAAACTGCGTGTGGTGTTGTAGCTGTGGTTAACCCGCCTCACAGCTGAAGTAAATGACTTTCAGCAGTCCTTCAGCTGAACGCCTGTTCACTGGTAAACCTTATTTCAGTCTTTTTTTTTTTTTACTTTCTGATTTCCCAGAGTAATTGTTTCCTTCACTTTTGTGTCAGTGGTGCTAACACGGAGCAGTCACTCTGTTTGGCTTTTTCAGCCTTATCTAATTACTTATTAATTCAAAGTGAGTAAGTCCAGACTGTTGAAACAACGCGGCTGCTATATGACGTGAAAATAAAATACCATGGTATATTTCAAAGACCGTGTGCAAATATGCATTATATTCATTGTTACTGCAACCGAGCTGTGATTAAAGCCTGTGCTGTACCAAGGTTTGGAAAAACCTGAAAAACCTGAAATGCTTAAACTCAATTACTAAACACATAGTTGAGTTAAAGCAGAATAACTGTGCCATGAATTTTAGCATTTAATTTGTGAACAGAGTGTTTATTAGCACCAGAGTTTTGTCTGGTTTTGCATCATGTGATATTCATGTGATACAGGCCCTTCAACAGATGCAAGAATGCAAGAGAGTGCCTCAAATGTCTCCATTTTGAGAACAGTAAAGCAGCAAACCCGAGACAAAAACACAAGGAATCTATGTGCCTTCATGGCAAATGGGAAGAGAAGCCAGTGTTTGAGTTCATGGGGAGTTGTGTGTACGTCAGACAGTCAGAGTCAGACAGACAAACAGAGAGATGAAGAGGACGAGAAGGGTGATATCATATGACCTTGAAAACAAGCGATTCTCCAATCAACTTTCCAGACAGGAGGCAGTTTGGACCAAAATAGGCAGACAGGCACACTGTGGAATTTTCCAATGACACAGGCATGGAAAGAAATTCATTTGCTATTTTTCAAAGCAGTTCCAGACTATTGCTAGTCATCAAACATAAAGCAACATGTTTCCATTAATTGTTGTTGTCTTGCTTGGCCTTGCTTAACCCTAGACTCCTTTCATATGAACAGATTTCCAGAGAAGCTGTTGACGTTAAAACTGGTTGAAATACATTGATGAAACTGTGCTCTGTCTTCCCATGTTCAGATCCTGGATGAGGTGGAGCGGCGGCGGGGCGTCTCAGCAGCCCTGGTCTACCCCTTCATGAGGAGTCTGATGGAGTCACCCTTCCCTGCACCAGGGAAGATTATCAAAGTTAAGACCTTTCTGCCTGGTGCAGGAAATGAGGTCAGAGCTGCAAGCAAAGCAGAACACAACAATTTTCTTTTTCACTACTTTTAACTACACCCAAATCATTTTCAGATGCATTTGTGTTAAGGACTTCAGCCTCACATTTTTTGTGGTCTCTCAGGTCATTGAGCTGCGGCGGCCCACCGACTCCAGACTGGAGCATGTGGACTTTGACAGTCTGTTCAGCTGCCTCAGTGTACGGCAGGTGATACGAGTCTTTGCCTCGCTGCTGCTGGAGCGTAGAGTCATCTTTGTGGCTGATAAACTCAGGTGAGTCTCCAGGAATAGTTTTAGTTTCTTTGCAGTGAGAAACATCATTTAAATGAAAGAAAGCCATGCCATTTCCTTCCTTGCCCTGTCACCTCTTTGATATTTTTCCTCTTGCAGTTTTTTGCTCTGTTTGAGCCTTTGTAGATGTTATATAGTAACCTGGCCAAAACACAAATTGTTTATTTTTCTTAATCAACAGATGATAAGGCCATGGAATAGATTATTTCCTACGCATTTGTTGTAATATAGGATTGCCCAGGCACTGAATGTTCATATAAATTCTTTGATATCACTAATGGAGCAATGTGACATACTGGCAACATGATCATCCTCCTGTGACCCTCAACAGAATAAAGGGGGATGAAAAATGGATGGATATACATCAATCAGCCATATCCTTATGACCACTGACAGGTGAAGTGAAGAACATTGATATATATTAGGCAGCAAGTGAACATTTTGCCTTCCAAATTGATGTGTTGAAGCAGGAAAAATGGGCAAGCGTAAGGATGTGAATGACTTGACAAGGCTAGATGACTGGGTCAGAGCATCTCCAACACTGCAGCTCTTGTGGGGTGTTCCTGGTCTGCAGTGGTTAGAACCTACCAAAAGTGGTCCAAGGAAGATGAACCGGCGACAGGGTCATGGGCGGCTGTTGGGGGAGCGAAGGCTGGCCCTTGTGGTCCGATCCAACAGAAGAGCTACTGTAGCTCAAACTGCTGAAAGGTCTAATGCTGGTTCTGATAGAAAGGTGTCAGAACGCACAGAGCATCGCTCTTTGTTGCATATGGGGCTGCATAGCCGCAGACCAGCCAGAGTGCAATATAAACAATGCATCTTGTGTTTCTAGATTTCATCCCTTTAGCAGTTATAGTGTAAGTTCAGTGTCTAACTTCTCAGAAGACTTGATTTGTAAGATTTGGTACCTTGATTTTTGAATCTCTACTTGAATGTTTTTCAACTTTTCTTTTAGCCTTGTTTCAATACAAAAGAACAAAGTTTGTCTCATGTGACTACAAATGATCAGACAGATGGTCAAAGGACATATTTAGGTCTGTTAGTTGTGCTGGCTTTGTTTTACATCTCATGGTTGTAGTTTCCCCATGCCTCCTGGTCACCCACATGGAGAAACAGCTCTTTCAAAAAATGTTCACAAACTGCCAGCTACACAGTCAGCTTGTGTTCATCAGCCTCTCCATTTAATCCTGGCTGATGATAGCAGAATTGAAAGAACCTTTCTACACACAGACACACGATAGTAGCATGTATCTTGTGTGTTCTTTTTCAGCTGGGACATAACAGATGCACCATGTGTAGAACAGTTTGATTATTATGTATTGATTAGTATCAGAAAGTCAGGCAACAGGTCAGTCAGCTAGTCAGTCTGACAGCTGCCAGTTTTGATACCAGTACTAAAGTGGGTCACGCCAATGAGAGACTGCCAGAGGAGAACCGGGTGGGGCTGATAACATGCGAAGCGTCTCCAGGGACTCAGTATCACAGTCCGTCCTCTTGTTACAGAAAAGCAAGGGGTACTTTTAGAGCATTGGAGGCGAGGGTGGAGTGGAAGGAGATTGGAGTGGAGAAGTAATCTCTCCATGTATCAAAGCCCGGTTTAAACAAACATCAGTGGGGGCCATGGCTGTGAGGAGAAGGAATGCACTTCCTGTGTGCGCGACTCTGGCCCCCTGTGATCTGTGGCTCGACTGTCACCGTTTGACTTATGATGCCACATTCACTCCCTGCGTACGAGAAAATTAGTCTATTACCAGAGGTGATAGCATCAAGGAGTCAAATCGAAATCAAATCAAATCAAATTTTATTTATATAGCGCTATATCATAACAAAGTTATCTCATAGCACTTGGGTGGGAATCATGTGGTAACTCACGATACAATATTATCATGATAAATTGCTCAAGACAGTGATGATGGTATAACTATACAAGCATTTCTGTAATTTTGTGACATCTTGCACATTTATTATGCAGTGCAATGCAATATCTGTGTATATTACATCACTCACTACATCAGCTGTACCTTTTTGTGTAGTGCTTATTAGCAAAGCTATAAAAAACTATACCAGCTAAACACCAGCACGTTACCATTGTCATAGGGAGCTACCATTCAAATTCAAACTGCAAATTAAGTGGAAGGAAACTGAAATAACTACAAAAAAAAGAAAATTATAGATATGAGTTAAATCATTTTGTGTCTTAAATATGCAGTCATGCTTACTGTTTGATCTGCTCAAACCGTGTGTGTGTGTGTGTGTGTGTGGATTTAATTGTGCAGAGCTCCTGTGTTTTGGTTTCTTTTGAAAACAGTGACAGGGCCTCACTGCAGCATTAATGACTTCTATGATAAAAGGGCTGCTCCCTCTGGGGTTCTGGTATGTAATCCATTCCCAAAATACCTCGCCAGTAGAACATGATTTATGTTTCTTCGCCTCGAATGTATATCCAGTACAAGCAGGAAGCGAGGGGAAAAGCCATGTTAGGCAGTCTGCAAGGTCTTCTATCGCTCGTTTCTTTGGCGCGTTACATTCACTCAACTCTTGTAACGTTACACTGAAACTGTTATTTCCAGAGAGGTTGTTGCCCTTACATGAAAGTCTGCACAGACAATGTCTTTTTAAAGTGATCGTTTATCATCCAATGCCTGTAATAACAAGTTGGATGCCTAATCTGATAAATTCATCATCAACTATGTTACTCTGTAATTGCTTAACTCAAATGACCTGCAGATGCTGAATGAGTTTTGTCAGTGCTGCAGACTTATGTAAACAGCCCCTGAAAGTCCTTGGGCTAGAGTTGAGGACGGTTAACAAACTGCATGTGAAAGTCAGGATTTATCTCTTGGCATGGCAGGGCAATACTCCTACAGTGAAAGTGTTACTGCATATTGCATATAAATGACTTTCCCTGAGATGACATATCGTTAATATGACTGAATCCCACCATCCTCTCTGCATTATTTTAATCAAAATTTCCACACTCAAAAGTCAAAGTATGAAATAGTATTTTATGGCAGAGATGTCCTGTTGCCTCATAGGTCGACTAAGGGAGCAAAGAAGAAGACAAAAAAATATAACGAAAGATGTGGAGTCCATGTTTGAGATGAAGAGAGAGGGGAAGAATGAAAAGAGGAGACTGTAGAGGGAAACTAAACAATGGCTTCTTAAAGCTCGCTTTGGTGTGGCACAGGAGGCTGCTTGGGTTTCTGCATAAACACTCTGGTTTCCTTTTAATGCTGATAATTTTGGTCCCCATCTGTGCAAATAACACATTCAAAACTGGTATTTAAACTACATGTTAAGAAGTACAATGTGACGTATCCTACGTATGTTGCGTTAGTGTGTGCTTTTTTGTTTTTGGAAGAATCCAGTGGTCTGAAAGTGAGGTATGTAGAGCACCGAGGTGTTTTTGTAGCTGCAGTGTTGTGATCAATCGTGACTAGAATCCTCAGACAGGTAAACTTACCGGTATTGTCACTGCTGCTGGCATTTTCCTAATCAATGAATATATAATTTAGTCCTCCGTTATTCTCAGAAACGCTCAGCAGATCTGGTGCGAAGCCAAAACCGCTTTTAACAACTTAACCGGTTTCCCATATGGTATTTAACTCAGAGGCGGAGTGAAATCCACACACTGTAAACACGTGAAATGTTTCTGTTTTTCAAAGAGGCAAGGAAGATTTGGCCATTGCCAGAGCCTGACCAGCTGATTTTTACATCAGTGTCGTTCTTGTGAATGTTTACACCCACATGTAGACACTCACATACACATGTAGACGCTCATATACACAAACACCTGCGCACATTTGTCTGCTCTCTAGACAGCACTGATCAAACTCAGATGTTATTGTGGTTTAAATAAGAACATGTATAGAGTTTCCCATCGGGAAGACATTTCTCATTGTAAAATGGCTTCTGCTGTTTCCTTCTGTGGAGCCAGAGAGATCCTTCAAGACAGGAAGTGAGGGAAAAGCGTTTGGGGACTAAGGGAGCAGAGAACATTCTGCTAGAGGATAAAAATACACCATGTGCAGCTTGTCGTAGGAATCATATAGGTCTAGCTGTGCTCTGCTGCATCTTGATATGATTTCTAGGTGTTATTTTGAGCTTGGGAGGTTCTTTAACATTGAAGGATGGTTTTTGGGAGCTTTGCAGCACAGCTGTTGTCTGACAGCTGTCCTCTCAGTTTAGTCTTCTTTGGATCTGTCTATGGAATCGGTCTTAGCCATGCCTGGACTGGTAGACAGTGCAGTTCTTAAGTAGAGCTGTAAAGCATGTGGTGGTACCGGCTTTTGTCTCTCTCCCTCTCTCTGTCCCGTACACTGACATTTTCCCTCCTCCTCTGGGCTTCACAGACTAAGCCTCTCGATCCCATGTTTCCTGGAGTATCTGCCAGTTCAGCCTCACACACACACCCACACACACACACACCCACACACACACCCACACACACACACACACACACACACACACACACACACACACTAAACCAGTCCTGGCAGACCTACGAGAGCTAATATGTCAAGATTAGCTCCCAAACCTTAACACGTAACAGCTCTGCACAGACCTCACCTCTTCTCTCTTTCCCTGGGAGTGGAGTCATACGTTTTTATGACTTTTAAGTGTGTGATCACATTGAAATTAGTCAAATGAATGAATAGTTTATGGTAGCGTGGTGTAATTTTGTGAGTTAAACTTTGTGTTTGAACATATGAAAGGTTCTGTCTCACACATTTTGTATCGTCTTCGTACAATACAGTCTTATTTTATCAATCCACAAATAAGTTGTTGCTTTGGTTTAAACACAACTAAACACAAAGCACTACTGAGGCTGGGGAGAATGCCACTAGTTTTGCAGGTATTTGGCCCTAAACCAAAGTACTGAACAACATTTTACGGAGACCCATCAAGTAGCTGCTATAATATTTCTGTCTGAACCAAAGTGACTGACCAGCTGACAGCAGCAACATTTCCGTCCTTACAGCCAGTCCTCTAAAAACCAACATACAACATAATCCAATCTGATTCAACCACATTGCAACCTCGATACTTATCTACATATACAAACCCAAAATAATAAAGCATCATTAAATTCAGAAGAGAACAAGACTTGTCTAAAATGTCCATCTGCTGACGCGGTCTAATTAAAATCTTTCATTTAGGATGTTTCATTTTTTGTTACTTCTTAATTAGCCACAACTATTAGTAGACACGTAAGCCAGAGAGCATTTTCTTCTTTTTCGACCCACGTGTGGTCTGAGGGCCTGAGGTTTTGTTCTGGATCTAACGGAATGTCCCTCTCTCTTTCCAGAGTTGAGTGGCAACCTCTGGTAGTGCAGCGTGTTTTCATTGCAAGTTCATCTTCTCCCAAGAGTGTGTGGTTGGGGAATGAGTGTAATTGATCCTTTTGGTATCAGTGGTGTGCAGGGCCGCGTGTAGCCTGTGGTAAAGGTTTTCTGAGATCTGTGCCCCATCACTCCCTGTTGGAACTCGTCAAACCCAGGAGACGGGATCTGTTAGGAATTATAAAGCCCTCCTCAGGCAAATGGAAATCAGACCGGCCAAAGCAAAGCTGCAAGTGCTTCATGTTATGAGTGAACTGGAAAGGGCCTAAAAAGACTGAACGCTGTTATTGTAGCCTTTGGGTTTTCACTGGTGTAATTCTATTTTACCCTGTCAAGAAAACACATTTTAATCTTGGCAATTTGACTCATGGGAAGTTAAGCTGAAAAGGCCTGTGGCAAACATGTAGAATGAGTGAATGGAGTGGAAATGTTTGTGGGAGTTTGTCTTTCATATTCAGCACACTGATTATCCCAATCAATCTGATGTCTGTTCTCTGTATGTTGCTCCATAATGTAGTTAAAATTTCTCCGGGCTGAAGCTGAAACTCGGTGTGAATGAGGTCACATGAAATGGAGTAACTTCTGTTTACTTGGATGTTTTGACTGCTGTTGGTGACAGCGAGCGACCATGGAAAAGATTCCTCATTAAACGTGTATATATCTCAAGTGGGGTGCGTTTGCATACCATGTTTGATCCCTGGTCTTGTTCTTGATCCATACTGATTTAGTGCTCCACTGTGTGTGTGTGTGTGTGTGTGTGTGTGTGTATGATTGGACCGACAGTTTATTTTCACTCTTTGTGTACATGGATTGGACAGTATGCAGAGGACAGAGGGGAGGAGGGTCAGCCACTGTCAACAAGCGACGGATCGTGAGAAAGACAGGCTGCTATTTGGGATCTCGATTTTATACCACAGCTGTCAGAGTATAACCGAATGCTGCTTTTTTGGTATTGCGTCAACAAGCCAGCTTAACTATAGCAACATGTCAGAGTCACGCCACCCCTGCAGACAAAGTAGTGTAAAGTCACAATAATGCACTTTATTGGGCTCCCGCTTCGCCATTATGGTTTGTAGTAGATGGTGACGTGGAAGTGCAATAACTGATGAGCTGCAGGAAGAACAAAGTGTCAAGGCCACAGTTCATACACCGATCAGCCATATCATTATGACCACTGACAGGTGAAGTGAAGAACATTGATTATCTCATTGCAATGCCACCTTTAGGCACCTTTTGTCCTCCAAGTTGATGTGTTGAAGCAGGAAAAATGGGCAAGTGTAAAGATGTGAGCGACTTTGACAAGGGCCAATCAGTGATGGCTAGACGACTAGACACTTGTGAATGCAGCCCAGTTAATGATAATGATTTAAACATTTTAAAAGGAATTCATTTTTCTACTTTCCAAAAGTTCATGACTGCAGTAGGAGGTATTTTTAGAAAATGTTGCTGTCACATAAATGACCCCTCCCCTCTCAGTCTGGAAAAAAAATGTGTTCATTATCTAGTGAAACATCTGCCCTGTTTTGACCGTGTTCCATTTAATTTGGTGTGGCCTGTGCAGGGCGTTTGTTGTGTGAGTGTGAAGGTGATTGATGGTGTGTGTGTTTTTTCTTTTTTTTTTGTGTTGTCTCCCATCATCAGTACCCTGTCCAGCTGCATGCATGCAGTGGTGGCGCTGCTCTACCCCTTCTCCTGGCAACACACCTTCATCCCCGTGCTGCCAGGCTCCATGTTGGATATTGTTTGCTGTCCCACTCCCTTCCTGGTGGGGCTGCTGTCCAGCTCTTTACCTAAGCTCAAGGACTTGCCTGTGGAAGAAGTGAGTACACCGTCTCTCTGGCTACCTACCTCTGAGTGCAGTTTATTTTCCAGACTCCAAATTTCACATTTCAAAGCGACGTCTCCTGCATTCTTCATCTAGACGTCGCTGATTCTTCTGTCTGTGTCTCTTTGTTTCCGGCATTCTGTGATTGAAGCCTGTTTCTTGGAATTTGGAATAGTGGATATCTGTGTCTTGGCTGATGAATGACAACAATACAGATTCAGAGTATTACTGGTATAAATTGGCCTACTGTTGCTGTGCCTGTCTGACCTCCTCTACCCAACCAAAGGAACAGGTTCAAGACTTGAGGTCACATTTTTAGACAACTTAAAGGTGCATTCATTGATAAGATTTTTTGGCCACTTGGGGCCATTTGAACAAGCTGTAAACACAACATTTATATAAAAACATTGATCAGTGCAGCTTTCATTTTCACAGAATATTGTTTAGTTCACATCTTAAGTTATAAGGTGTGTGTTTTTGTTGGTCATTGATTGAGCAAATGCTTTTACGTTTTCAATGAGCTGCAACAATTAGTCGATTAATCGATTAGTTGATCGGCAGAAAATTGCAAAATCGTTTCGAGATGTTTTTTCAGCAGAAATGGCAAAACCTAACTGATTCCACCTTTGCAAAGGTGATTTTTTTTTTCTTCTTCTTCTGGGATTCACAATCTTCTATGACAATAAACTGAATATCTTTGGGTTTTGAACTGTTTAATCAGATATTTAAACAGGATATTTTAAAAAGTCACAGATGGTTTTTGGGAACTTTTAAATTTTTTTTTATGATTTGCTAACATTTTACAGACCAAATGATGAATTGATAGATCAAGAAAATAATTGGCCTCATTCTCATTCTAGCCTTGACTCACAATAGATATTTTGGCAGAAAAAGTCCAGTGAAGCAGTGTCCTTAATTAGTTATACAGGTATTAGGTTTGCTGATGAAAATTGTTAGTTTTTATCTTATCTCAGCATTGGCTTTCTACATACTGTATATCTCTCAGACTGAGTAGTGAACGATGTGAAAACACGATGTAAAAGGTCATAGTTCACACCGACCTGTTAATTGGCTGTCAACATCTGCTGTCTGTTTACGTCACCCTTCCTCTCAGTCTTTCTTTAAGACGTGTTTTATTTCTGAATTCTTTGTGCTGTAGCTTCTTTGAATGTGATGGTCCTTTATTTTACAGATTGTGTTTTGCAGAGAGAAAATGTATGTTTCCACTGCAGGTGGAATAAACCGTTCTACCTGTAAGCGATGAAAGAAAGGGGTTCACAGGTTGTTTAGTTAGTTCTGAATAATGATGTGCTCTTCTTTCCCTTTTCTCAGGCTTTAATGGTTGACCTGGGAGCTGACCGATTCATCCGACAGGTTAGTCTTTGAACTTGTTGAAACAGAGAAAAAAGCATGACCTTAGCGTGAGACACCACAAGTGGTAGTTGCGAGATAATGTCATAATGTTCCCGTAATTTCCCAAGATTTTCTCGAGTCACTATCTCAATGTCCTCGGTTTGAACCCAGCCGAGGACAAACATTTAAATCAAAATATCATCATAAGTGCAATTGTAATGGAGCCACATCAGTAAAAAACAAATATGTCTCCCGTTCAAGTATTTTCTTTTTACTTTTGTGATACAACCATTGAAATGTTTATCTGTGACATGCTAAAATGTAGTGTAGCAGTAGCAAAAATCACAAAGTCAACATACTGTCTCAGTAATGTATGTTACACAGCAGTG
The DNA here is from genome assembly GCA_036023855.1 of Gadopsis marmoratus. Taxonomy (NCBI): domain Eukaryota; kingdom Metazoa; phylum Chordata; class Actinopteri; order Centrarchiformes; family Percichthyidae; genus Gadopsis; species Gadopsis marmoratus. Next base: position 46,318 of record JAVQJF010019972.1, read on the forward strand.
AGGTTTTCTAACTAAAGCTAGCACACGTTAGCCACCATGTGTTACTGGACATACCATAACAAGTAAGGCTGAAGCAGCAAAACCCCTGAATGTTCTGAGTTGAGTGAGACTGCTTTTAATTGCTTATGAATTCGACTTTTCATTCGAAAGAGGAAGATTGTGTTTGCTCGTTTTTCAGAAGTGACATGGTCTCATTTTAAACAGAGTTGTAAGACATGCGGTTGTAAGTTCTCTGTTGTAAGTCTGAGCCTTTGAAAAGTACTCTTTAAACATTGTTGTTTATCACTGGTGACTGCAGTGTTTTCGGTTGTTTACAGATGGACGACGAGGCCTCGCTGTTGCCGCGGAAACTTCAGGCAGCTCTTGAGCAAGCGCTGGAGCAGAGGAATGACATCATCAATCAGGACTCCGACAGCGAGTCAGATGAAGGTGAACAAGTGACAAGTCATCCCTCCCTACCAAGACAGATGTTTTCCTTGTTAATTAGAGCAACGTTTTCTGTGGCAGAACATGTTCAGTCCACGTCTCTGTGAAACTCACTCGAGACGATGTCCTCTGTACAGACATTGATTCACAAAGACTCAACGTAGAGAGTGAGATGATTTGTGTTTCTGACTTTGTGTTTACTTTTCATGTGTTCCACAGATGGCTCCTTTAGGGTTACATATCCTCGTGTGGTGGGGAAATCCCCCCCTGAAACAACCACATATTGTACAACTATAAGGAAAAGAAAGTCAGCAACAGACAAACACACTTCATTAAAGTATTTTTTCTTTTCAAAATGAGATGGTTATAGTCGTCTTGTGAAATTGCATCTGTAGTTGAATCGCTCCCTAATTGCACATACATTTATCATACATATCTCCCATGTGGTCTAGTGTTTAGGATTCCTGGTTTTTACCCAGGCAGCCCGGGTTCAACTCCTGGTATGGTAATTAGGATTTTCGAAAGCTTTATTCCAGGGGACCAATAAAACAAGAATATGGACTATCAAGCGACAATATTAAAGAAATCCTGAGATTATTTTTTCAAATACATTTGTACATACATGTGCAATGTTTCTTATCATTGCATTCATCCAGAAGAGACCCTACATGGGACAGACTCTCTATCCTTTCTCTGCTTTCCACATTTTTTTCCAAAATAAATCCTTCGTCTAACACCGTCTGTGGTCAGGCGTTCCGTGTGCCGCATGTCAATCACAACAATGTTCTCGCTAATGTGCAAACCAAAGCGAGACACTTGTGCAACCTGCAGTCTGTGAGATTAAACTGATGTTGAAGCTTGACTTTACATAATGCGACTACACACAACACTTTCCTTGTACCTTGTGACATTTAGATATTTACTCTACAAAACAATTAATATGAGAGGAAAATAACAAGCACCAACATTAATGTAAAGGGAAAGCAGAAATTTGTGTTGAAATTGTCCTTTAACGACTGGAGAGGCCTCACAGTTGTTTTTGTTTCTGTAATATCAGCTGAACGTCGTAGCATTGAGTTGCAGGTAGATTTCTTGTTCAGAGTCCCTTCAGCTTCAGTTCAGATTATTTCAGAGTTTCTTTACCAGAACCGTCAGAGTTACGTCCACAGTGTGAATCTTTTGTCTGTCCCTGAAGGTCTGTGCCTCTGTAAGCGTGCTCAGATTTTCCAGTAGTTCTATACTTTTGGGAGGAATAGAAGTAATGAAGACTTCTCCTTTGTGTCTACAGAATATAACTCCTTGAACAGTCTGGTATCAGAGGCCTTCATCCGCTTCTTCCTGGAGACCATCGGCCATTACTCCCTGTTTATTGCTCAGAATGAGCGTGGAGAGCGCGTTTTCCAAAGAGAGGCCTTCCGCAAGTCTGTGGCGTCTAAAAGCATCCGTCGTTTTCTGGGCGTCTTCATGGAGTCTCAGATGTTTGCAGGGTTCATTCAGGATCGGGAGCTGAGGAAGACCCGGGCTAAAGGTAGACTGTCTTTCCCTTAGTGTTTCCATGAGCGTCCTCTTTCTTCCTTTCCTTGGTGGAAAGTCTGCACCCTTTTCTCTATGGATTTCCACCCCTGTACTAACTCTGACACCAACTGTGCAGGAGGAGGCACTGCAGTAATACTGATCTCTAGTGGCTGAAAGTTATCATCGGCACGTTTTCTCACCACATCACTGTGTGCCTCAGCAGACAACAGTCATTGTAACTTCCTGGAATAGATGTTTCATGTTGTCTTTGTTTTTTGTTTTTTTTCATCTCTTGTTTTTCTCTGTTGACAGGCCTGTTTGAGCAGAGAGTGGATCAGTATCTGGAGGAGCTGCCAGACACAGAGCAGAGTGGAGTCAACAAGTTTCTGAAAGGCCTTGGTGAGTCCTGCAGCAGACTCAGATTCCAGGAGTTAAACAACAACAAAAAAAGTCTTGTTTAACATGATTGAAATCAAGGTAGTCCTGATGTGATGTATGTGCAGAGTTTGACACTAGAAGGCTGTTTTCACATGAATCTGCATCATGCAAGCAGGATTACATTCATCACCAGCAGACACTAATTATTATTCAAAGCAGAGTCATTTTTTTATGTCTTTAAACATGTCTGGAGGGAATCTTTAAAGATTTTACCGGAATAACACACACTTAAGCAGATATTCAGATTTCTGACTACAGACGGATGAATCTGATCAAACCTCATCTCCTTATCTCAGTCTGCCTTAATCCCCCATATACTGTATAATAACCTGAATTAAATGTAAGCTCTCAGATGTTGTGCATTTTGCATGATTTAATGCATTTGTTTTGACTGTTTTTCAGGAAGTAAAATGAAGTTTCTCCACAAAAAGAGCTGAGCGCCTGTTTTCAGTCACACAACAAACTGAAGACCTGATGTCTCACGTCTCTGCATTACTATGATTCTCTTTTTCTATGTAAACATGTATATATTATTTCACTGTAAGCTGGCTGTGATACTCTTCAGTGTATGTTTATAGTACCTTCTGAGATAGTGATAGCAGGACGGTACACAGCGAGTGAGCCGTAGAGTAACCACTGATGTCCAGGTGTGCTTGTGGAGAGTGTTATCAGAATGTGTGTGTATGTGACTTGACATGTGTATAGATGTACAGTTCATATGTTTTCATTTTGCATTATTTCACGACAGTGTTGTCCTCTGTTTAAGGAGTGTAAAACCTATTCGACAACTGTAAATGCATCAAGACAATGAAGAACATGATTGTAACTCTTCATAGAGTCTTTTGCAATCTTTTATTAAAAAATGGTAGTTAAAATGCTTCAAATGCCTGAGTGTACAGTGTTGAGTTTGCTAATAATATACATGTTAAATATTTTTGTTGTTTTTGATTCATCTGCCATCATAGACTTGTCCTTATTTTTCTTACATGTAGACTTCAAAAAGAAGCACAATGTGACACCTTTTATGTCATATCTGCCAAAAAATACGAACAATACAGACGTACTCCACAGCTTTTATTACTGTATTTTATCGTCTCAGAGAAACAAGGCCCAAAGCATACAGATAACACTTGTAGAAACAGAAATATGTAATTCACAATTTGCCAGATGATATAAAAATCACCTCTTTTTTCATCTGACATCTCAATGACAGCTTCCCCCAAAGCTGTGCATGAGGAGACGCGGCTAAGGTCCCAAAAGGCATGTTAGTCTAGTACCAGCTACCACATGCTGCTGGTAACCTTATTACGTCTGTACACATCACTCTGGTGGCTGTCACTGCCATGCTGTTATTAGCTCTCCTAACCGAGAGGCTCACTGTTGATTCCAGTCGCCATATTACTTTTCCTCTGCTTGTGTCCTTTATAGAAATTAAGGGTAACGTTTGATGCGAAATAACTGCGTTGTCTGTTTGGGATGAAGCTGAACACCTACTTTATATCCCTTTTTCTTACCTTACAGGGTATAAAGTCACGTGACATTTCAACATAGTAGTATTTTTATCTTCATTTTGTATATTTTATATTCAGATTTTGCTCTTTGTGCTACATTTCTCTGATGGCTGTTACTTTACATTTTGAGAATTTACATACAGAAGATATAAGCATTGCTGCACAGCAGTACACTGCACACTGGACCACATGCCGCATTAAAAGTCTTATTGCAGGTTAATGCACCAATAATTTAACAGCATGAAGGTCAATATATGTAATATATAATAATATGTTAATAATATGTTACTGTTACTGCTCTAATATGCTTAAGAAAATGTTTGAGTGCTGTTTTTCTTATGGGAATAATTTTACATGGTGGTACTTGGTTCTTAAACTCAGGAAAAGTGTCTAATTTCCCACCAGACCGACTGGTTTTAATTGTTTTAAAATATCCTGTGATGTGGCGTCACTCTAAAATATAGACTTTTTGTTTTTTGCAATGTTTGTTTAAAAGTAATATTGAAATATGAGAGATATTTAAAAAAAATGTGAATCATTCACATGTGAAGACTTTCATAGTTGTCAGCTGATGTGCGTCTGAGTAGTGCAGGGATGGTACATTTACTACAGTACACCTGAGGTAGTTTACTTGAAATACTTGACTTTAAACTACCAAACGGTTTATAACATATTCATTTAAATGCCCCTTAACTGTCAACGCAGCAAAAATAGTCCAGTAATATAATGTGAAACTAATAAGGATCTTTGCTTGCGGTGGTGCCTTTACACGTTGCGTTGTCGTTTTGTCACGTTGGATTAAGGAGTTGAATACTGCCTCCATCGCGGGGCGGTGCTGTAAACATCACGCCGTTCTGTTCCGCTCTCATCACACTACAGCTTTCGGAGACGTCGGAAGCGTCGCATGAGAACGTAGAAAGTCTCACGATTAACGGCGAGACTTGGGAGCTCCAAAATTTTGTCCGGTCTAAAGAGCGACATCCGATGGGGGGGTTGTGGAGGTGGGGGGGCACTCGGTCAAGGTAAAAAAAACAAAAAAACAAACAAACCCCCCCCCCCCCAAAAAAAGCAAACCCTCTCGCGCTGCGGACGGACACACGTGCCATGATTGACAGTAGTTGAAGTTGAAAACAGCGCCGACACGCTGACGTTCACCTGACGGGGTGAAGTCACGTGCGCACCGAACTGTCCGGTGTGCTGACTCTTGCTGTCCTCCCGTTTGTGTCGTGGTGGTGGTGGTGGTGGATTTGCGCCGCGATGCCGCGATAGGGGCGTAATCTCATGCGCACTTTCTAAAAACAACAACAACAACAACAACAACAAAACCCACAACAACATCACGCTGACGTGACGCGCCGGAGGTGAGGCTGCTGATGCGGAGGCAGGCGGGGGAGGATGCGCGACGGAGGATGGTGTCGCAGTTTGACGGGCGGGCTCGTTGTTATTGAGCGGAAGGCGCGTTGAGGAGCAGCTGTCACGCGGACACGCGCACGGACCGATGGAACAGGTAGCCAAACGTGATCAGACGCCGTAAGGAGAACCGCTGGAGAGCCCAGGTCCCCACAGCGCTGTGCAGTGAGTAATGCAGCACACAGCTGCCCCCGTGACTCCAATGGAGGATTCAAAAAAGGAGCGTGTTGTGATATTTGTATCGTGTCCTCAGCCACAGACAGAGCAACACCTCGCATCATAAACTGGATAATTGAAAATAATCAGGTGAACCTCAGTTGTTCTTTGAATGTCAACTGTGACGTTGAAGCTCCACTTTAACTTTTTAACTAAGTTTTGGGGAGTTTGTCTGTGATTTTGTGCTGTATAATAACGTGTACTTGACTAGACTCATTAAATTATTAACAAGGACATGTCCAAATTCTCCCAGTGCCACTGATGAAATGTTTGACTAAGAAAAAGCCTGTAAATGTCCCTGAGCAAATATTCTATAAATGCTGTTTCAAAACCTTTCCTTGTGGTGAAATACTGTAGTCTAATGCTAATAGTCATTAATAATAGTAATAACATTTAGAGTAATATTGTTTTTGCCTACAACTCTCAAATGTAAGATATTTAGTATAAGAGCCACCAGAATCAGCCTTCAATTCATAATTTAAGAATTAATTAGAGGATGTGACTCCTCTTGAGATCGTTTAAAACTCAGAAATGATCAGAAACGATAGAAGACATGCCTTCAGTGCTATACAGTAGCTACAGCTGCACCATGTTGTTTTGCTGAATATTGCACATTGCAATCTGGCTTACAAATATTATATATATATATACATACACACACAAGTATATACTTAGATGAAGTTGATATAAACATTAGATCATATAATTTAGCATGTACTATTGTAAACGAAATGCAATGGTTAACTTAAAGCTACATTAATCAATATAATCAAAATAGTTTTTACATTAATACTGACTTAAATGAAATGGATCATCTACAGTCATGAACCAACAGAGAACTATTACCCAGCTCTTTAGCTTTATCGACGTTTTTGGCCTTTTTTAGCTCCTTGTTTTAGATTCAGAGCACACACATTTTGTCTCGCTGCTCTGAATAACCTTGCTTCCAAACCCAGTGTGTGTCACTTGTCGAATGTCCAACATCATGCAGCAATTATATCTGTGGTGTGTGTGTGTGTGTGTAATAGGCAATATTTTACTCCATTAACCATAATAACTTTGCAAAGCCATAATATGTCAAAGCTGTAATTGGCCCGTCAGCTTTCTTGGACTTCCTCTGCCCCCTAGTGGCCAAACATGTATTAATTGCCCTTTAAAGTAAATAATGATGGTTGTTTAAAAGGACATTTTAACATGAGAGATAGAGACCTGAGCAGATAGAGGGAGTCTATTGTCTGTTCCACTCTCCGGAGAGGAAGGTGGCACCAAATGGATGCCAGCCGCTGTAAAACTAGACCAAGAAGAAGATCGTGAGAGATAACTATGTGCATAAGCGTGAGGTGTCACAGCAAACAGAAAGTAAAACTGCTGTGAATCGTCTTTAACTGTTTGACAAGAGGCGCATGGCAAGATCCCATCAGCAGATCATGCACCCCATGATTAGGAGATAAACATACTGGGCCAAATATCTATTAACGCTCTTGTTTCTGTGTGAAGTTGCAGCAACTGAAGCTGACTTTTTAACCAAGGAGAACTCCTATAGTGGGGGTTCTCAAATTATTTAAATTGGTCTGGTATTTCTTTATATACGGTTGTTTTTTTTTTAAGCATTTATTTGCATTTTTTAAAATAGAAGGCAAGTGAAGATGTTCCTCTTCTGTTGATGAGATGCAAGTTGTTAAGTAAGTTGAGGCCAGAAATAGTAAAATGGCTTAATAACTTAAAAGTGGCGATGAAGATAATCTCTTCTCTGTGCTCTCATCACCTCAGTGTTAATAGCTGTTATATAGGGGGGTGCTTTCAAGGGAGAGATCACCGCGCAGGTTTCTATTATGGTGACATCCCTTGAGATGGCATGCGTATCTAGTGCCAGCTTCACTTAGCAGGGCAGGGTTTCTGTTTGAATGATACATGCTGTGAAGGTGCAGCGAAGGCAAGTGCACAGTGTGAAAATGCCACAGAGCTGAGTGAGCGAGAGGCAGGGCGTACTACGACTGACTAATTGTGTTTCAAATTGGGTCTTTGAGTGCACAATGGGGAATGGGAGTGCTCTGAGCTCCCCACTGAAGCACCCAAGGATGAGAAAGTTGTCAGATTTGTAGGTCAGGCTGCAGGGGTTGTCGTTAGGCAGACTTGCTCACAGCTCCAGATGTGACAGTAGTTTGATGCTGGGCTATATTTGATGGCAGTGTTATCTTTGAAGTTTCGATTGCTTTAAACAACACCGCGTTTCCCAGTTCCCTTTTTCAACTTTCATATTGCCAACTGTTTCTTTTGCAGATACACTGTCAGAGTATTATCCATTCTGTGTCTGAATTTGTGCATTTAGCTCCTTTTCTTCCCTCTTGTAGTGTGTGCTGCTCTCTGACATTCTGAGTTAAAATCTTAATTGATTTCACAGTGATAGAGGGAATTGCATGAGTGTATCCTTGTCCCATCTGGAGCTTATCAGAGCCTGACCTGGTTTTTGTGTGCTACGTTAGCGTGTAGCTCCTCTGGGACCTGTCCCCTCCTCGTGCTGACAAAGGGAAGGAGGCCACAACGGTCCCATCCTAGCCCAGCCCGACATAGCCCGACACAACCTGCGCCTAACGTCACCTAATCCTGCTGCGTGCTTCCTGCTCCAAAGAACTAAAAGTTGCTTACAGTACAATTTCTCCCTCCTTCCTCATTGTAGGTCACTTGGTCTTCCTTCCACCATTTTGGAAAGGGCTTCCGGGGATATTTTGCCCTACAAAAAAAATAATTATCTTATCTCCCTAATTCCCAATTATTATGCACAGGCTTATTTAAGAAAAAGGATTAGATTTTCTCTCTTTTTTTGGTGGCTGCTCCAGCGAGCAGGGGATGAATTTGAATGTGACACAACTCTCCTCTGCTGCAGAGAGGCTTGGGTCCTACACATGGATGAACTGGGGGAGGAGAGAGCACAGTGAGGCTGTCATGTAAGCCGTCTCCTCTGGGGCCACCTCTCAGTGCACGCTGCTTCCTGCCTCAGGTAGTAGCCTCAGTGTGTCTCGCTGCTGAGGCGTCAGGCTGCATCGCTCTCCTCTCCTCTCCCTCCCACTGAGCAGGCAGCAGGCAGCAGCTCCACTACCAAAGCACTGAAATGGAGAAGGTAAGCTGTTTGTTTCAGCATTGTTTCCTATCTTGAGTTGAGCAAATTTTTCTTTTCTGACACAGCTAGAGGTATAGGAGGTTGTTTCTTTGTGTGCAGCAGTTTGCACTGTTGATCTTGCGATTTTACCCCTTTAGGGGCTTTGTGGCCTTTCTGTTTAGAGTTGGCATGCTCATATATTTGATATTAGGTATGATATTGATATTAGGAATAACCCTGCCATTGCCTTTGGCCAGGGAATAGCATTTTAAAACTGGATTTGGTCTCAAGGTGCTATTCACTGCTCCTAAATTATAGGAAGGGTCCACTGCAGAGGATGAATTTCCCCACAGGGATTAATAAAGAGTTACTTAGTTGAAAATAGCTTTGCATCATCTTACTAGATTTTTGTTCACAGCTTTCATGCTCTTTTATTTGTTTTATTTGATGTAAACACAAGTGACTAAGAATAGTTTTATCATGTTTTTTAATAATAAAATTGCCAAAATCCTTATCATAACAGCTTTCACGTCTTTAATTTTTAATGTTTACATACATCATAATGCTTAAATAAATCAGTGCTTATTGTTTTGCCATGAATATTTTCTAGCGCAGGTTTAGTTTCTCTCATATACTTCTGAAAGTCTCTGAGGCATTTTGTGAGCATGAGGAGCAAACAACAGCTCTGGGAAGTGTGATTTAGCCAAAAGTAAAGCGGCAACACAAATGCTTCTGACATATGTCGCCTCATCTTTTTATCACATGGGCCTGTGTGTGTGTGTGTGTGTGTGTGTGTGTTTGTGAGAGAGAGAGAAAGAGAGAGAGAGAGTGTATATTTTAAACACCTCTGTGTCTTTCAGAGCTGCTCAGAGTGTTCAGTGCCGACACTTGCACAGAGCCTGTGTACAGTCTGCAACAAGTGGTTGTGTTACCAGTGCACAGATGTGCATCAGCATCAGAGAGCCCCTACCACTCCCCAGTACATAGACTTGCATCAACAGAGGCCCAGTGCCATCCAGTGTCCTGACCTGCACCAGAGAGGCACCAGCTCCCTGCCGCCGACTGGACAAGGCAAGATATTTACATATTTCAAGACTTTGTTACCTCCATTTTCCAGGCCAGCATGACAGATTATTAGTGGGGCTGCACAGTCTGCCTCTCTCTCTGTCACCTGAAAGCCTGCTTTGGCTTCTTTGTTTTCCCTCTGGTGCTACTGTTTGTTTGTTAATCATGTCTCAGTAGGAACTGTTGTGATGAATAATGCATGACAGTGGCGATGGTTGATAATAGTTCCTGAAGATCCCATCTCTCTTTTACACGTGGCCCAGATTCTAAAGTCCTCGAATGATTTAATTTTTCGCTAATATTAGTGTGTTGCTATTTAAAGGCCCTCAAGTATGGCTGGTAGCTTTGTTGCCAGATGCTTTTGCAGGTCTGCATCGCACAAGTTGTCAAATCATATCAAATACGTCCTTAACACCTTAATTGTGATATGGGAGTATTACTGTTTGGTTTGTGATCTTGTGAGAAAAGCTGTGTGACTGCGCTGACAGACAGGATGTGGTCAGTCAGATCGGGTTGATGCACATGAGGTGATGCTCAGCTCTCTACCACAGAGATCTGTGATGGTGTGCAGGCAGGAGGGGGGGTTGGCTGAGGTGAGCCGGCCAGCAGAGAGCAGTAGGGCTGCGTTCATTAGCCTTATCTAGCTATTGTTATATAGACATTCTGTGGGCCAACAGTTTCTACACTGACCTATTTAGAAATGGGTGAGAAATATTTGTGTGTGTGTTCATCAAAGGCCTATTGGGCAGCACTGAAAAATTGTTCACTTACATCTTTGTCATCTTTGCAACCTATTTCCCACAATCGTATTATCATTGTCATTTCAAAGTGTGCAGTTTTAATTCTACCTGCCAATATAACTCATCACAGTTTTCTTTTAACCACCCACTGCTCCGCTTATAGCACAATATAAAGCTATACTAAGAAAGGTTACATGAATATAAACATATAATAAGTGTAATGACAGATTTGACAAAAAAAAAATCCAGGTACATAATATACAACTGAAACCTTAAAAGTATGTCTAATCATCTTCAAAACAGTCAGGCAGTCAAACAGTAAATCCTGGAATCTTTATTCCTAAATTCCTTGCAAGTGTTAAAATGATCAAAAATCATCCATATGTGTTTCAATGTAGGCAAATCACACCCAAAGCAGAGGAGTGGGTGTTACTATAATTAGTTCTACATTCTAGAAAATATGCTTATTCTCTTTGTAGGTAAGTGTTAGATAAAAGTGACACATCGCTCACGTCTGTACGGTAAACATGAAACTAGGGTCAGCAGCCAGTTAGCTTAGCTTGGCATAAAGAATTGAAACAGGGGGAAACAGCTAACCTGGTTCTGTCCAAAGGTAGCAAAATCTGCCTACCAGCACCTCTTAAGCTCATTAATTAACACATTTACCAAAGACATTCCAGCATAAAACATAACACATAAACCCCTGTAAAAGTAGAACCTGCTGTTTTTACATTCAAACAACCAGTCAGCAGAAGAAAACACAATTCAACTTTGCTCTCAGTATTAGATCCAGTGTATTTTACAGAACCAACACTTTAGGCTCCAGTTATGTGACTTGTACTTTTGAAGTCATATATTAGTTTGTTGTGGCTCTCTTTAAATCACTATGGTTCTTAGTAGAGACTAAAAGAATCCTTTTGATATTTTACTTCACTCACACACAGAATATTATAACGTTGCAAGTTGTGAAGCACAATTAGATTGTAAAAGTGATAAAGGCAGTAGGAATGACTCATCAACAAGACACTTAGGCTAGTGTGAGCTGCTGCATGCCTTTCAAGCATCTACAAGATCACTGATATACAAACTGATGTTCAAACCAAATGTACAATTAAATTTTTTTAATTTAAATCAAACTGAATTTAGTTCCTTTAATCAACTTAAAAGAGTTGGTTGCCTGATAATTTCACAAGCTTTAAGTTTTTAATACTCCCTGTTGGCGTTTGTTCTCTCCACATACTGGGTACACACTCCTTGCCCTCTGCTAGCTGAGGGTGTGAACTGCTCGTCGACTGTTGCTAATGCTCTGTGCTCGCTCCCCTCCCTCTCCCCCCTCCGCCTGTGTTTTAGGCCCGGGGTCGTATCCTTGTTCCCTCCTCATGTGCCACTCTCACAGACAGGAGCCCTTGGAGCTGTTTTGTGAGTCATGTGACCTTCTGTGCTGTAGCAGCTGTCACCTGTCCTCCCACAAAAACCACAGGTCAGTCCTCAGATACGCAGCACAAGGACACTGCAGAGAAGGGCTAACCGCAGGTTAAAAACTTCCTCTGAGCAACAACTCTCTTTAACTGCCTTGTCACTTTTATCATGCCTATCTGCATACACTATCCTTGGCCCGCCTAATACCTATTAAGTATTCGTACACTTTTGTTTTCTGTGATGTTTCAGTGGCTGCCTCTAAGGTCACCTGCATAATGTTTTGTCCCCAGGGGAAACAAATTTAATTCTGGTGTTATTCGCACCCGATGAATAAATTACTGAACTTTCTGTCATTGCTGCGATCTCTCACATGATCAGGGTGGTGCAGATTGGGAAGGCCCTACAGGATCAGCAGTGGCTGTTTGAGAGCCTGATGGTGCAGGTGGAAGAGAGGAGGGCTGCAGTGGAGAACAATGCTAAACAGATAGAGGACAGGTTGGTTTAGACACACAGAGAAGCATAATCATCATCTGAGCAATTGCTGCCACAAATGGTCAATAATTTAACAGCTTGAAATATAGCAAACTAATGCATAAATTAATGTCTGAAATACTGCTTTCTTCTTCTGCTTTGAGGATTTTTCTCCCGGGACTGAGACATTTATTTTCTCCTTTCTGTCTTCGCAGACTTCATGGAGTAAAGATTGCACACAGGAAGGCAGAGAACCAGATTAAAATGGCAAAGATGATTATGATGAACGAGCTTAACAAACGAGCTAACCTATTAATAGAGCAACTGGAGGTAATTACTTTATCTCGTCTTCTTTCCTTCTGATTGTTCAACCAGCCGTGAATCTACATGCAAAGAAGCAGTAACCGGTGTGATGTAATCAGTTCTGAAAGCAAGCAAACGAGAACCCATAATAATCTGTCAAAGCTGCTTAAGATAACACCTCAGGAACTATATCCGTCAAAAAGAGCCGTTGATTGATTTAGCCCACAGTCACAGCCATGACTCTCTGTGTACCAGTAATTAAACATAACCGGACACATTTGTATGGGTTCCTTTACAGAAAATCTCAGAGGACTTCCGGCAGCGTCTGGAGGACCAGCTCCAGGGGGCAATAGAGATATGTGGCCAGCTGGACCATGTTCAGAAGTTCATCACCTGGGCTACGACCCACCACTGCAGAGGCCCGGTGCTCTTCAGCAGGGCTCTGGTACGCTGACAGCACTGCTGACAAGTCTTCTTTACATTTAAAAGAGGAACTCCTCAGCTTTTACGTGTAAAGTTTACTAGCAGGAAGTACTGCTCAGCTTATGAAAACAGTTGTACAATGTCCTCTGTGTTTCTGGAGTAATTACAGATACTACATTTTTTAACAGAAAGCCTGTGTTATGAGGAGGTGTCCTTTGCACACACTTTTGCGTTCTATTTTTTTTACTTTGGAAATCAGTGACGACAAGATTTGTTTTAAAAAATGGTTCCTGTTTTTCTAATATAGAATATATATTTTCGTCTTTAAGATTTCGCTCCAGATGCAGCAACTGCTTGAGTCGTCGCTCCACTCGGACTCCTGGAGTCCGGTCAAGATCAAATTCATCTGGGATGCCAGTTACTGGACGAAGCAGGTTTCCTCTTTAGGTAAAATGAATGTTATTGGAGCAAGGTGCTTATATTACAGTATTGCAAGTTAATTTTCATTATTCAAAAATGAGATAGAAACTGGAAATAAGCCCACAATAAAAAGCTTTATGCATTATAATAATTTTTCTTTGCATGACAGGATTCAGTGGATTTTTGACATTTGAGTTTTAATCATAATTGTTAATGGTAGTGAATTTACACAACTATCAATATTTTTGTCTTTTACAAAGGAAGCTACAGAACGTTCTACTATCTAAAACAAATAATAGTATGTTTAAAGTTTATTATTATGTTATTTGCATGATTTATATATGACAATGTTTTGAACAGAGCTCTTAATGTGACTCTGTTGCTCTGCAGGCCAGCTGACTGTTGAAGGAGGAAACTGCACATATCCTCAAGGCATGGCCTGCTCCAGTATTCTCAGGCCTCAGCCCGTCACCTGCCTGGCTCTCTCGTCTGTGTGTAACAGAGGACGAGATCCAGGTTGTGGGTACCCGGCTTGCTGTGAGCCCCAGATGTGTTGCCTGCATGGCATTCCCGCTCAGCCAGATCAGTCCAGTCTGGACAAAAGCCAGCTGGAAGCCACACTTTATAACTGTGTTCAGCCTGCTCTTATGTCTGCCTCCTTGCACCAGAGCCAGCAGCTCCAGAGGTGCTGGGACCCAGACAGCTCAACGCAATGCCCTCCTACTTCATCAACTATCCCAATCATGGGACCCATCCAGCTCAACTGCATTCGAGGATCTACATCTCAGCCAATAGCTACTGCATCTCAGCCCCAGTCTCAAATGAAATCTTATCTCTATCACCAACGCCAGAGAGAAGCTCTTCCAGAGCGCCAGGCTCAGCCAAGCGCAGACCGTAGCAGGCCAGGCCAGTATCAGGGGAAGCTGCCGACCAGCACGGCTCTGCAGCAAGATCTCAGCCGCGCAGCTGTGGACAGAGACGTGATGACTGAAGAGAACTGGGAGGAGAGATGCAGACTGGAGGCAGCTCGTGGACAAAGAGCGGGAGTTGAAAGCAGAGAGCCGCTGGCTGACGAGCTGCAGCAGAACCGGAGGGAGCAGAGTCTCACCCAACAGCAGCGCCTGCAGCTCCGTGTTCCTCCTGCAGCAGAGCTGAGAAAAGGGCAGCAGAGGAACAGACCTGCACTGATGCTCAGAGACCACAGAGACGGCAGGGTGAGAGCATTAAAAAAGCATCCATTCCTCTAATTTGATAGATTTTGGCAACAATATGCACCGAATCAACAACAAAATTTACTGGGAATTAAATCATTATAGTCAATAACTAAAACTAGAAATACAAATACAACAAAAATACATTTAAAGTTCATTCTTGACCTTGAGAACTGCAGTTTACTGAGGTCCACTCAGTAGCTGTTCTGAAGCTTTTGATCGTATCACACGATACAAAATACATTTGGCTCACTTGACCATAAAGTAACCTTCAATTCAATTCAATTTTATATAGAGCTGGTCTAGACCGACTCTGTGTAGACCCACCTATTCCCACCATGAGCAAGCACTAGGCGACAGTAGCAAGGAAAAACTCCATTTTAACAGGAAGAAACCTCGAGCAGAACCAGGCTCTGGGTGGGCGGTCATCTGCCTCGACCACCTTTTATGTCACATGCATAAATGACATACAATAAATAAGCATTAGCAATTAATCATCAGCATTATGCATAAGCAATTAGTTCTGTTAAAAGAGATTGACTCAATTTAAGCATCAATTCTGGTGTCATTTTTAAGTTCAGCCTAATGTGTAGCCTAACTGTATGAGCAAATCTATCTTAAAGTTTCACACATTACACTTGAAAATACAATTTTGTATATTTGCGAACATTGACAGCAATAGCAACATATTTGTGCTTAGCCAATATTGGAGGATAGTCGTAGTGAAGCAACATAGTGAACAGAAGTGAACAAAACATGGCTTGAAAAAAAAAATCAGCTACTGTGAGATTAAAGCAAGGCGTGCTGTGGGATTTTGTGCACCTCAGTTCTCAGTTTTAGTTTTTTTTCATTTCACACGTGGTTCTGCAAAGTTTCTATGGTCGTTGGATAATTTGAAGCCTACTCACAACTCATGACATAGTAAACCACACATCGCTGTTTATACACACCTCTTAAAAACCACAATGTATTAGTCATAGTCAACCCCATTTCCTATAAAACACAGGCGCTCAAACAGACAAACACAAAGAACAAAAGGCAAAACCAACAAAGCCTTATTAAACAATTGTATCATGTAGTGACATTTAAGGTGAATTAAACACAGCAACACATTCCAGCTTCTCCTGGGGGATCCCAAGGCGTTCCCAGGCCAGTTGAGATATATAATCCCTCCAGCGTGTTCTGGGTCTACCACAGGGCCCTTTGCCAGTTGGACGTGCCTGGAACACCTCTAAAGGGAGGCATCCAGGAGGCATCCTTATGAGGTGCCCGAACCACCTCAATTGGCTCCTTTCGATGCGAAGGAGCAGCGGCTCTACTCTGAGCTCCCCCCGGATGTCCGAGCTCCTTACCCGATCTCTAAGGGTGAGCCCGGTAACCCTTCGGAGGAAACTAATTTCGACAGCTTGTGTCTGCGATCTCATCCTTTTCGGTCACTACCCAA
The DNA here is from genome assembly GCA_036023855.1 of Gadopsis marmoratus. Lineage (NCBI taxonomy): Eukaryota > Metazoa > Chordata > Actinopteri > Centrarchiformes > Percichthyidae > Gadopsis > Gadopsis marmoratus. The sequence goes on from JAVQJF010019972.1 coordinate 62,427, forward strand.
AGCTCATGACCATAGGCTTTGCATTCCAGCTCAGCTTCTTCTTCACCACAACGGTCCGGTACAGCACCTGCAATACTGCTGATGCTGCAACAAGAGGCGTGTCAACCAAGACAGCCCAACAATGTCCAGAGCTTTCAGCATGTTGGGATGAATCTCATCCACACCTGGCGCCTTGCCACCGAGGAACTTTTTGACTACCTCGGCAACCTCTGCCAGGGATATGTTTAAGTCTTTCCCTGAGTCTTCAAACTCTGCCTCCTCCACAGAGGGCGTGTTGGTAGGGTTCAGGAGGTCCTCAAAGTGCTCTTTCCACCGCTCCACAACCTCCCCAGTCCGTGTCAGCAGATCTTCTCCCCTGCTGAATACAGCCTGGGCCCCTGCCCCTCTCTTCACCCGAGTGTCCAAGACATACGGCTGCAGATCTGACGATACAACCACAAAATCGGTCATCGACCTGCAGCCTAAAGTGTTCTGGTACCAAGTACACTTATGAACCACCCTATTTTTTTGCTGCCAGAATGATGGCTTCCCACCGTTGACAGCTAGCCTGAAAACAGATGGTGCAACAGAAAACTCCTGCTCCTGCTTTTATGAAGAATGGATGACGGGGAAGAAAACAAAGAGCTCCTCTGACAATTAAAGCTGAGCACTTCGCAGCAAGGCATCCCAAAACCAGGAGATCACTGTTCATCATAATCACACTGGATGCCAGAGGTTTGATCAGCCACATAAAACCTCTCTGAAGATTCTCAGGGTGCACGCTTACAGTACAAACACAAAGATGTATTATATTTGCATTTTCAAGTCACGGCACCTGAAAACAACATAAAACCACTTGGGGTGCAGTCATTTATGTACTTAACCTGTCATTAATTAGCCACTAAGGGAATAGAGGGAGCTGCCAGTTTGATTTCAGTTCTGGTTTGCAGTCTGAGATAAACTCCTACACCCCCCCCCCCCCCCCCCATCATTCCAGAGCGAAGGATTATAGTCTATTTTCCTCCTCAGTCTGAATCCTGCAGACTTCTCCCAAGGGGCATGGATCAGGTAAGTGTTTTAATCGCATGATACTTAGGAGCATGTGCTCGGTGGCAGCCTGGCCTGAATATGTATGATGGTGCACTAGAAAAGGAAAAAAAAAAAGGAAGAGGGATGTGTTAAAAAAACAACCTCCAAATGTGGCGTTAAATGACACAGATGAGGTGTTTAAAGGGGCTTTTTGGGACACATGCATTAGTTATTGTAAAATAAGAGAGAAGGCGAGAGTGGTAGCAAGTGATTTGCACTTCTGGTTTAATCAAAGGGCCACACTGCACCCCTGATAATGAATTTACATATGATAATTGGTGCTGTAACCAAACCTTTCATTTCCTGTATGATAACAGTAATATATGCAGCAGTGTGTACCATTATCCATGTTTGTAAGGATTGAGTTGTTTTGAATTGGTCCCAGAATGGGCTCTGAATGATGTTTTTGTTCATTTAGTGTGTGCCTGTGTGTGTGCTTGTGTGACACTCAAAGTGTTTCTGTGCGTGTGACGCAGCGTGAAACACTGCTCAGTTTTGTATGTCTGTGTTTCTGACAGAGATCCACATCCCTGGAGGTGTCTGTGACAGCCCGTGTATCTGATGTGAAGAGTAGCAGGCTCGGCCCTAGTTCGGCGTGCGCGAGGAGGAAGCGGCGCTCCCAGAGCATCCCGGCAGAACTGGCAGCCCCCCCGACCAGCACTTACACTGAAAGGCCCACAGGATGCACTCACGGCCTAGAGACAGGAGCCGCAAATAAGGTAACCCTGCATCAGAATATAATCACACATGAGGAGGAAGTGAAGCTGAGCTGTCAGTGAGAATAGAGGTGATCACAGTTGTTGTTGAGCTCTGGCATTGCAAAAGAATATCAATAACAACATTTTTCTCCTGTCAAACACAGTTCGCTTCAAAATGAATGTATTACTTTGTTTTACGGCTCCAGCAAACTATTATTTTCATAGTCAGTTAGTCTGCCAATTATTTTCTCAATTATTCAATTAATAATTTTGTCTATGAAATGTCCGGAAAGAAAAATGTCCATCAGAGCTTCCCGGAACCCAAAATCACATCTTCACTTCTGATTGCATGTTTTGTCCAACCAACAGTCCAAAATCCAAAGAAATTCAATTTACTATCACATAATACAAAAGAAAGAGAGATTGAGATTTTTGCTTGAAAAATGTAATTCAACAGTTGATTAATTATCAAACTAGTTGTTTGACTAATCGATTCATTGACTAATCATTTCAGCTCTACTGGAATTTAGGCCAGGGCACTGGTTTTAAATTGTCTAAAAATTGGCAGTTGGGAATACCACCACTGAAAGTCTTTGAACTACGTATGCAAAAAAGCTGTATACAGCTGTATACAGCCAAAAAAGCAGCTGTGTGATGTCTGATAAATTTCAGGTTTTGACCAGGAAGAAGACTGTGTGGAATTTGTGAAAAATAAACCCTCCATCATGAGCTAGACAATGTGAAAGAAGTGCTATGTTAAATTAATAAATTTTTTGCAAGTCATTACTTGGACAAATAAAAGTGTGGTGGACAAGTTACAAAAACTAATGAGGCTGTTGTTGAAGTTCGCACATTAGAAATGTAAAATTTACATGTTTGCTTTGTTCTCAGTATGCCAGTATGGATCCCAGACAGAGGAGAGCTTCAGATGGGGTGCTTTGTGTTGTCAAGGAAACGTCATCTGACACAGTCCCCTCCAGAGGCCACTGGTCTCCTCTACTGTCCTATAAGACAGAGCCAGGTGCTGGAAAATACTACTGTACCATTCGGGTATTTCTTACACAACAGTACAACAGTTTTGGACATGCTCACCATCTTTCTGTGTTATTTTTAGATCATTCTTTTTCCTATGTTAATGAGGAGATTGATTATGAGACCAAGGAGAAATGCAGGGTGTCAAGAAATGGCCACAACAGGTGTGTAAATATCTGTCAAAACATGTGTCCATTAACAAATCATCATAATAAAGTATAGTTTAATCATTTATTCTCTACTTGCCTCTAAAGTAACAGCGAGGTCCAGAAGGACTCAGGAAGGCCCAGGGTTCCAGTGGTTTGCTTAGAGCGTCTCAAAATACTTGTGTCTCAACTCCCCCCACATGGACGACGGCAGAGTGACCCTTTACCTGCCAGCGGGACGGAGAAGAGCCAAACTCTCCCACTGCAGAGACCATGGCACGATGCTACGCCTGAAGTATGTCTCATTTCTTTGCGTTCAGAAAAGCAAAGGTCATTGTTTTTATATGACAAATAATAATTACTATGATATAATAATAGAAGGCTTATTATTATTTATTGCTGTCTTACTTTACTTTTTACTTTTTAGAAACCAACCGCTATGTGTCCGTAGCAAATGTCTAAAAGTCTTGTTCACGCACTTACTTACTAAAACATTTTACAGTATTTTGTTCAGGCAGACTTCTTATCTGGCTGCTTGTGTTCAGACAATGTTCAACATTTGATGATTAATTAAGGTATCAAATCGTATGTTTTTGGTTGGGTCTAGAAATGCTTACTTTGGGGTTTCATATGTTATAAATGATCTACAATATTTCATTTGTTTGACGTGGTGTTGGAATGATATATACTAATTATTATTTTTTAACTTAAAATCACTGGAGATTCTAGATAACATGCTGTTCAAAATATGTTAAATTGAGTAGCCAATATGAAAATATATATTTAATCAAATATGATAAAAGCTTGTAAGACAGCTTTTCTACTCTTCTCTTCTCTTCTCTGTTGTAAACATAGGGGAAGGCTGGAGGCTCTGAGACCACGAGGACCCCCCTCTCACTCACAGCGCCACCATATCCAGAGTGTCAGAGCCGTAAGCTGTCCACCACGCACTCTACCACCCATGAGTTTGACAGCCGAGGGACAATCAGCTCTTGTAAAGAGTCCACGCTGACGTCCACTGACCCCAAATATGTGCCACAGAGTTACTCTGCACTGGATCTGGACTCTGACTCTGATCCCAGATCCGTCTCAGAAGATGCAGTTGTTTCTTGGGTCGATCCAGACCCACAGCTAGATACGGATGTATCACCAGACTCTGACCCAAATGCAGAGTCTTCATATGAGGCTGAACTTGTGTCTCTGGCTGTGCAGAAATCAGTGTCTGCAGGAGAGACAGGGCTCTGCGGTGAAACTGATATTACAGGGGATTCAGAGCCAAGTTTTGAATATGAGGCGGACCCAGAATCAGCAGCAGGATCAGAGGACGGCCAAGGGCTGGACGCTGATGCAGAATCAGGCGATGCTGAAACCGAGTCGGATGTCCAACCTGATTATGATCCCAGTTTTCAGACCGATTCTGACGTTGTATCCGATCAGCCTCCAGACTCTCAGGGCTCTGCGGAGTCTGAGCTCGATGTCGAATCTGAACCTGAACTGACAACTGACGATCCACAACCACTTCGCTCTGACCTGGAGGAGGAATCCCACGCTGGTCCAGGTCAGAGGCCGCTTCTTATTGCAAATCCTGTTGCTCAAAGAGGCACTGAGGAGGTCCAGCCGGACGAGGACAACGCAGAGATGGAAAATGAGGACTTCTGTGCTGTGTGTCTGATTGGAGGGGACCTGCTGTGCTGTGACCGCTGTCCAAAAGTCTTTCATCTGTCTTGCCATATCCCGTCTCTGCTAAGCTTCCCCTCGTAAGCTTTTTAAACTGTAACCTGAAATGTATACAGCACATTCAACATTATCCTCTCACCTCGTATCGGACTGCTTATTTGGCGCTGTTGTTGTTGTTAACCCGATTCTGTTTCTTATCCTGTTCAGAGGTGACTGGGTGTGCAGCCTGTGCAGAGACGTTGAGTATGACTGTGACAATGAGAGAACATCTGGAGAAGACACATTGACACACGGACTGCCTGCATGTGACCAGAGAGTAAGTCCATTTCATTAGCTGCATTAATGATAATGATGGTGGTCTGAGTGGTTCTGGACTTGTGGTGTGCTTTCTGTGACTGCATTTCTTTTCCTGCACTCATAAGAAATGTCTTTCATGTTTCGTCGACTGTTTGTAGAAATGTGAGCGGCTGACTCTTCTGATCCTCAGTAACATCCTGAGCGCTCCCTTCCACGAGCCCGTCAGTCCACTTGTGAGTGATCACCCATTCCTTACAGTCCAGTTACAGTAAAGGCCAGCACGTTTTCACAATCTCAATTATTTTTCATTACACTTAAAGGAGCACATTAGCATCATGAAGCGTTTTTCTCAATTGCTGCTATATTTTCTCAGGGTTTGGGGGATAAGGGTCCATGTGGAGTTACATACACACAATAAATGTATCCTTGAGGAGTGACAAATGTGTTGCATGCATTTCCTTCCTCATTAAACATTTGCAATGCTGATTTTTTAAAATATTTTAATCTATGTATTGCTAACACCGACTAGCAGTCTTTTTCTTCTTCTCTGCCTTCGTTGGTGCAGTGCAGCATTTCTTGGTGCGTTACCACCGCCAGCTGTCGATCAGTTGAAAAGCTCTAAATTATTGGCAGAAATGTGTGTAGCATTGCTGTGTGCTCAGGCATGCACATGCATCCTCGTGAGCGAGATAGATGCTAGTGGGGGGAAACTCCACATGGCACTTTTAATATTGATATCTTAGGTTACTTCCTCTTAAGTCCAGTGCAGCTAAAATCGCAGCCGTAGTTAATCTAAGACACCATCAAGACTCTACAGTTTGTATGTGCATTGCTGATCCATCACTGTGTGAGCATAGTTTGTCTTTAAGAGAAAGCAGGATTTCCTGATTAAGATTCTGACCCTACATAGGTGGTGCTCTATTTGTCACATAATGCAATATAGAAAACTTTTATCTAATGCATTTTGAATCCAGAAAGTCTTACATAACTACATTTGATACATTGGAATGATTTGAACAGTAAAGTAGTAGGGTGGATTTGATCTGAAATAGTCTTAAATGTCACCGCTTTTTCATGCAGGCTCGTCATTACTACCAGATCATTAAGAGGCCCATGGACCTGTCCGTGATCAGGGCCAAACTCAACAAGAGGAATACCCACCATTATAACTCACCAGACCAGTTTGTTGCTGATGTTTATCTCATGTTCCAGAACTGTGCAAAGTTCAATTATGTAAGATAAAACGTGATATCCTGTATGTGTGCAGTCATTGTTCAATGTGGCTCATAATTACAATTAATCCGAGTTTAAATTATAAGCCTTTTCATCATCATCAGTACAGCACTTATCTGAGTGTAATAGCTCTTTTCTGTCTGACCTCAGCCTGACTCTGAGGTGGCCCAAGCAGGTAGCAGCCTCGAGGCGTTCTTCACCTCCAAGCTGAAAGAAGTTTTCCCAGACAAAGTCTTCCCCGCAGCTGAGGTGGACACTGACAGCGATGAGTACGATGAGGCCTACAGGTCCGCTGAGAGTGGTTTCCCCTGGCCAGAGAGGAGGGAGCAATGCCACAGGAAGAGGAAGAGGAGACACTCTCTCAAGTCAAGGAGACATAATTTCTAACCAGAGGTGAATGGAGCACAACCATGGACACAAATATGCTGTATTTGTGTGTCATTATACTGTTTTTATTTAGCAGCTTGTGACAGTCGTTCCATTCTGTAATCTGAAAGTAGATCTAATTTGTGGTTTGCAATAATATCTCTGTGCTGACATCCGACGGCAGCTGAACATATTGAAACAATACTTCAGATGTTTGAAACGCAGGTCTGTGCAGACTTCAACTGATCAGAGGAGCAGAGAGTGTAAAAAATCGACAAAAAAGATTCAGTTACATACTATATGCTACATATTTTGAACCATATCTCTTTGGAGAAAAAAGGTGAATCGAACAGTTGTTAGTTATAGTAGGGAGGCGATGCTGTAATTGTTACCGTATAACATCATATTTTGCCCCTTGATGATTTACTTAGCATATTTTGCTGTCAGACCTCCTAAAATCACATACCTGGTGTCATTGCTATAATGTACAAAGAGGATGCTGTAGTTGGATGTTTATTAATCTCACTTTGCATCTTTATTAAGTGGATTTTTTTAGGTCAACATAGCTCTGATTATACACAGCACTTTGAGACTTTGATATTGGTAAATACTCTATCTACTTTATTCGTAAACATATGTGTAACTGTATAGAACTTTATTTTACTATATTTGTCATTTTAATTCCTAAATGATTGCAGGCAATTATCATAGCTTTGATTATTGATATGATTATGTGTCTCGGTAGCTTTTTTTTTTTTCTTTTCTGAAAAGCAGCAGTGATTCTTATTGACTTTTTGACCAGAGTGGTACAGAATGTGAGGGCACTATAACAAGTGAGCGCTCAACAGGGCATATGTATACTAATGTTTGTTGGAGGATTTAATATCCAGGTCAAACAACCAACAACATTTTAATTTTACATTTAACCATAAATTAAGTTTGTGTATCCATGATGTAGCCTTTCTGTTCCACCAGTGTTTCAGCAAAAGTGTTGTACGCTTCGATTTTATCAGATATCTCAGGCTTATTAAGAGTGTATGGTATCGATATCATTCAGTATTGATGATTATAAAAATATCGTTGCTATTTGTAGAACCGCACTGTTGAGAGGAAATATGTCATTTTCTAATACCAGCTGTTGTAGAGCATATCCTGTTCTTAAATATTCCTTACTTGCTTTCTGCAGCTTAAGATAGTTTACTTTGAACATTTAGAGTAATTACTGCACAAATGATTGTCTGTGCACTCCTTGATCATTGTCAAGAGTAGTGAATATACAGTATATGTAATGTTTCTTCCTTTGAAATCAATAGATTTCATACAGAATAGATGTATAAGGGAGGACTGATAAAATATAGCTAACGTCACTGTTTCAAGAGATTCTGGTTCTTTTCTTTAATTTTTCTTTTTTTTACTGTAACAGTCAATGATAACTGCACATACAGTATATTGCTATCAATAAAATGCATTCAAGAGAAAATACATTTTCTTATTATTTTCCATCTGCCCTTATCAATCATTATGTGTTATAGGAGATTAACAAATGGAAAATAAACTGTGTTTTATCATTTACAGCACCACAGTGTACTGTAAATGTTATCTGCTGTATGCAGCCAGCACACAATATGTATTGCAGCCATTTATGTTTGGACCTTTGGCAGAAGAGGTTTGTGATTTTTTTTTTTTCAACTTCTTTCCTAAAAGCAACAGTAACAAATTTAAATAAAATGTATACAAATTCCATAACATTTTACCTCATCTTTATTTACTTTTGGAGGTGGCGAAGCTCCATTTGTTTAAATATAATATGACAAATATTATGATAAAGTGTGACATTTTCCTGCAGAGCATTTCTTTTAAATGCATTTCAACACTAGTATATTTTCTAAAAGATGTATAAAAGATCTTTCGATTTGGCTGTAAGTTTCCATTATTCAGAGAGCCCTAACAGTTTTGGGGACCATGAATAAAACAGGGTTTTTGGCTCCCTATGAAAGTATATTCAGAGTTCCTTCTTCTACTCTAATTTCATTGTGTCGTCTCTGATTAAACTCAGTGGTGATGTTGATGATGATTGAATATCCCATGCCAAAATCCCTCTCCAAGATACAGTGATAATAAATCCAGCATGTTTGTGTTGGATGATATAACCTGAGTGGTGAGTGCAGCAATGGAGGCCCTACTGGAACTTGTTATTGTAAAGAGCTGAAGAAGATGATACCTGCAGATTTTGTAGCAAACTGTCCAACACAGGGCATAGCATGCCTAAGCTCTTTTAAAATACTGATAAGTAAAGCAAAAATATATATAGATAAAATTATCAATATAATTGATTTGAAGGATGATTTGAAGGAGGATCACACAAGTTATAAAGCAAGTGAATCAACCAAACTGTAGTTCAAAATGAACTGATGCTAACTTTGATCATAATCAAATACACAAATAAGTCAGTACAATGTTCTGGGTATGTTAACAGCTCCATGATCAGTTACAGTAATACAGTGTGTGTAAGGCAGTGAGTTCACTTGTTTACCACAAACAGAGGTATTGATGAAACCGAAAGCTTAACTTAGCTTAGCTTCAGCTGAGGCATCATCGCTTTTGAAACCTCGATGGTACTTTTCCAAATAAGTGAGTGGAATCTTCTCACAGATCATGTAATCTAACATCAAGTATAAAGACAGAGGTTTTCTGGAGGAGATTGAGGGATTTTTTTTTGCCCTAACTTTGGCCATCAAGGTTGGCATTCCCATCAGACTGGAACCATTTTTGTACCCAAACCTTCCATCTATCAAACTTCCAAGATTGGTTGAGTTTTGATGGGGCAGAAACCAGCCTGATGGGTAACTCCTCCTGGAAGACTACACTTAGGGCCAAAACAAAATGACCTCAAAATTCTTGACTGTGGAGACCCCTGTTTACAGCTCAAACTGCAAACGTTTTAGTCATTTTGCACCACTGCAGGTTTAAGTAAACACCCATTTTAAAAAGCAAGATGCTCTGAAAGTGACGTTTGAATCAGACGGTCTGGAAAGCTTTAGAGAAAGAGAGATGCAGTTCAAAGAAGTCTCTCGTCAGGACAGACACAATGTCAACTCGCCGCCCGACTTTGAGGCTATTCACCCAGGAGACACTGCTTTTTAACTCTGGGCACATGAGATATTGTGGACAAAAGGTTGTAAAATTAGTTAGAATGTTTAATTGCATGTAAAACAATATTGTGATTGTGTGAGAATAGTTCATTTCTGCTTTACTTTCAGTATCTGAAAGTCTGTTTTAGATTTAGTCTCACAATCGAAGGAGTGATCTATCTTAATAGGTAAACTGATTTTTGCTTTTAAGACAAATCCCTAGTGGGGTTTGTTGTTAAACTGAAATAACATGACCCTTCTCAGTACAGATGCTGTCCAGGTTGCAGTTGGATATCAGTTCAATGTTGTAAATGCTCATTGGTTATTTATGGACATGGATAAAATCTTTATTAACATTGCATTGCTCTTTTCTTTTTCTTTATTCACATGTTTCATTTAGTTAAGGCACACATACAGCAGTAAGTCGAAGGTGTTACATGTACACTGTGTTGGTCAGGGGGCATCTGGCTATGTTTTATTCTTGAATAAGGTTTGTGACCTTTCAGTCAGCCGACTTGGAGTAAAACATTACAGGATAATAATGAGACACTTTCCTGACCTTTGGTGAAACAATGAAAAGGGCAGACAAAAAAGCACTGAGAGAAAATTGAGAGCTGACCAGTGAAGCAGTCTGTGGAATCAAAGTTTGGAGTCTCTTTGTGCGGTGGTGGTGGGGGGGGCTGAACTTTGTGTTTCATGGAGGTCAACTGACATGTTACATTTTATAGTCTGTGTAGATTCTGCAACTGTAACATGTGCCAGTTTCTAGGGATCCTAACATCCTGACTATGCTTTCTAAAGTGACTTTTTCATTTCTCAAGGTGTGCCTTTAAATTCAGCACTCAAATCTCTTTAGAAAGTTGTTGAGCAGCACACACAGACCTTGTGCCACATTTGTTTAGAAAGGCTGATTATTTTATTGATTTATTGTGTTTTTATAGAAGGAAAGCCAGACTCAATTTTGATTTTCTGCAATTTACACTGTAAAAAGTCACTAAAGTGTAGAAGAGACTGTGGCTAACAGATGCTTTTGAACTGGATTTCCTCATGGTGCACAATATACCTATACAACATAATTGTATTCCATTGAAAATTATTAAAGTGTAATACAGGACATGTATAATATCTTATAAGAGTAGACTGTGAGGGAAAAAAGTGTGGCTTGTTGTCTAAAAACCTGTCCTTTTTGCCTTCCTGCTTGGAAAACCTCTCTCGCTGACCGAGAAAAGGTTAGAGGCTCTGCATGTGTTTGGTTCTCATAGGGGTGAGACGCAGTGTGGTGGTGAAGTAGCTATTCCAAACATCCGTCTGTGCGGCCCGAAGAGTCATGTGTAGTGTACAGAAGAGAGAGAAGAGGAAGGAGAGTTTTAACAGCTCATTTCACACTTATGCTGTCATTAATGTTAAATATACATTTTCCTTGCATAGCAGTGAGCAGCATAAGAACACATGCACACCGTGGATGAAGCCTCTGAACAATGCCACATTGTAAATGTCTATATTTTGTATTATACAATGATTGTGTGAGTCGCCTGTATGCACCTCCAATACTTGCTCCCTCTTTCTTATTCTCATAGTCTCCCCAGCTGTTCTGCTCAGATTCCTGACAAAACATTTCATTAAAAAGTATGAAATGTATACCAGAACATATATATATACTCACTAAACCAATAATGTTGATATGTCATAGAACGATATATCATCATATATTGTTCTCACGTGTGCTTCTGTTAGCCTCACACTAATTATATTATATCAATCTAAGGGGACTGAACAAAACCTCCTTTTCAGTCTGTTTCATACGAGTTTGAAATCAGTGACGTGCACATTTTTACCATCACTCAGTGTTTATCTTAACAGGCTGAATGACTGTGACAGAATTACAGTTTTCAGAGGGGTATACAATTTCAAACCTTTTCACTTATGGCCTAAATTAATTAGCTTGTTTTGCGCCCTCTGAGCAATCATGCACCACAGTAATTACAGTAATCATTGTTCCATAGATTGACTAAACTGGCACCTTGCTGTGTTCATTGCCTCTCAGTGAGAAAGCACATTTTGATTTACTGTGCTGAACTCTCCACTTCCATTAATGTTCATCGGATAACATTTGATTCACTGCATATGATGCATTTTATAACAAACCTATTTTTATTTATTTATTTACTTGCATTCTTTATACCTTTAAAGGACGAAGATTGGTGGAAGACATATGATCATATGTAAAATATTTGACCCATGTTGACAGGCGGGACTAATGTGAATGTAATGTAATTGTGGTGTTTGTCTTCTGTAGCACAGAAAATATACCAAATGTTACCAGTTTATGTTTTGGTGTGAAGGTATTTATAATAGTGCCCAGTAGCTGAGAGCACACTCAGTGTTTACAGCAAGTGCACGTGGTTTTCTTTAACACCAACGTTTTTACTTTTATTGGCTGATTGAAACTCCAGAGACAGATGATATGACAGGATCTCTGTGACTCTGCTGTAGCTAATTTACTGTCTCTTTGGGCCCCCTTCTTGTTTAATTTGGCACCATCAGTTTTTGTCTGCAGTAGGTTGGACATGAAGTATCCTATGAAGTATCCTATGTTTAAAGCATTTCATAGCTTCTGTAGTCAGATCAGTTCATAGACAAAATGCCACGTTTAATCTTCACATCCACCTTTGCTGTGTCAGAGTGGAAGCAGCAGATGTACTCTGGAGGAGCCATGTGAACTGGGCAGATTTTTGGGCAGGTTTAAGATAGTGTACAGCATCACTGACTGAATATCCTTCCTCCCCACCAAAAGCATCCTGTGGCAGATCAGAGAGGTCCGAGGGGAGAGCTGTAAGGGGTGAGTGACCATAGTCTGCTGGGAATGAAGCCAAGCGGAGGGATTTACTTTGATGAACTAATGAGTCCCATTCCTAAGATGATGATGTAGGCCTATCAGGGCGAGGATCAATGTGGTATGCTGCGAGTTAAGGACTACGTTCCAACACGCTATACTGGGATGAGCAGAAGTGTCTCCGTAGGAAGTACAGTTTCACTTTGTAGTCAAACATATAAACCTAAATGAGGCTTTCAAAAACTATGCCAAGAATAAATGTTTCAGTTCAGTTGGTGCAAAGACAATTTGAACCTAACTATAAAGTAATTAATTTAATTAAATGTACCTTCTCTTATTAAAAATGGTGGGCATTGTGGTTGTTTTGGTTAAGGTCGGGCTGCCCAAATAAGAGTTGAGTTTAAAGATTTACAGAGGCCCCCTTCCACTGATCACTTTAAATTGCATGCAAAGAGACCCAATTCTAACTCCACTTAAAACTTTTTTTTCAGAAGGTTTCCTGTTGTCCCCCACTGGAAAAGTATAGAGGAGGAATAAAAAAGAAATAAATGAAAACTAAAGCAGCAATAAAAAAAGTTTGGAGTATAAATTGTTTAAAGTATAAATATCATAACAGAGTTATCTCATAGCACATGCTAATAATGTCCGGCTGAGTTAACAGTATGTCGTGGTAACATTTTTCAAAGTGTAAGAGAAAGAAGTTTGTTAAAGTTTGCACCCATAGCTGCTTTAATCACAGGAACAAACCGTTTGAACACACAACTTATTATTAACCTTTCATTTATAATGTAACTTTGACACACCCACTGACACACTTGACTCTCTAAGGTTGTGATCATCTTATTTTTAAACAGATGACCGTGGTTTAATTGTTCCTAAATGAACTGTAAATGAAAGAATCAACGTCAAGAACACAATCAAACCCTCCGGTTTTGTCCACTAGATGGAGACTAAGGACCAAGAAAAACCCAGGGTGCCACGGTGAAAAACTGCTTCCCCGTTCGCTTGTGTATAAGATAACTTGTGGTTATTGGGCAAATTGGAAATTCACGTCCTGTCGTGGTCATGTTTTTCCACAAAGTAAAGTCTACTTTTTGTTGGTCGACACACACGAGCCACCAGGGGCGCTGCAAACAACTGAATTAACAGAAGCAGTCATTGGAAATTTGTCCCTCTTCGCTTTCCCTAGTTACTCGCCGGAAAAGTTTTTTTTATTTTTTTAGCGTGAAGACCAACCTGCTGAGAATAAGAGGTGCGAAACTTTTGTTGAATTTCCTAACAGCAGCTACAACCACACGCTACGCAATGTACATCCGTATGTGTTTCCCTTCTTAGACGTTTTTAGTCATGTTAAAAGAAACACGTTTATGGAATTTTATGTTGCGTTGCCATGACAACGCGTTCCATGAGCCTTCAAGCTTTAGATCCTGCGCTGTGTTCGTGTTTTAACCAGAGTAACGTCACGTTAACTTAGTTTTTTTGTAACTTCACAATATGGTGAACTGCAGAGTAAAATATTTATAATGTTTTAGAATGTATCTGGCTTTTTAATTAGCTATTAGCTTGCTCGTGTGGTTCACTTAACTTTACGAACGGCTGGTGTTTAAGTTAAAGAGTTAGTTAGCTAGGTAGTTAGTTAGCTAGTTAGTTAGCTAGTTAGTTAGTTATATGAGGAAACTGAAGTCTCGATATTTAAACTGAACCAGCTGCAACTGCAAACATGTCTGGAACAGATGGCACGAACAGACCTTCACTGATCCATATAACAACTGAACCTAGTTACGTTAGTTTAAGTTGACGTTGTCGATGTCGATCATGTTAATAATATTCATAATATATGAAGTCGTTGCATTCTTACCTTGACACTCCTACGTTTTGATAAAGTGCCCATTGTAAATGTTGGAGTGGGCTAAATCCTCCACTGTCATAATTTGAAAAATGTAGTCATAAAAGTTAGGTTGTGCTGCATCTTTTTGTTCTGACTGGTTTAAAAAAAACCAAACATTTTTAGTAGAGCATCATCGTTATCAGTTTGGCATTTGGACAATGAATGATTTATAACTGATTGTGTGGATATCTGTGTATCCTGATGTGAATGTGCTGAGTTCTCTCCGGGTTGACATTGAAATGAATTTGATTTGTTCTTGTTTCTGCTTTGGCCTACATTTTTCTAGATGTCTGCCCTCTCAGCTTCCCAAGGCTGAGCCCAGCAAGGGCAGAGATTAGCTTTAACCAGGATTAAACCAATGAGAAAATTTGAATTTGTTGGCCCTTATCTCCTAGCAACATGTGGAGTGCTCCGAGCAAATGGCAGAATTTGATCTTTTGCTTCCTTTTGGCAAAGCATGTTTTCTTGCCAATAGACACAAACATGGCCATTGGAGACAGAAGGAAATCTTGGAGGGGCATTTAAATGATTCGTTTATAGGGACACTGCATGCATTACCTGTTTGCTGAGTGTAGGAATAGCACCTTAACGCGTCAGTCCTGTAGTCCGTCAGCTGTCAGGTATAGTACAGCTCTTTAGTAAGTCTGTTGTAATGCCTTAATGTTGACGCTCTTGTTATGTTACATTTAGACCACAAGCTTTGATAATCTCTCCGCAGAATATTAGGATTCACGTCATAACTTAGTGAACTAGATGGGTTCTATATTTGCATTCTAAACATGCAATTTCTTGCCTCATCAGGTAATGTAATTCCACGCTTCATTAGGACTGTGAAGTTTATCATTTGTCATCAAAGCCCAGCTGTCAATAAATGATTAAGTTTCACATGAGGAAAATGTAATATTTGGGCTCAAGCAAAACGGATAGCAGTTAACATTTTAATTGCAGTTAGTAAGATTCCTTATTTGTTTGATTTTCAGGCTATATTTTAGCAGCTGCTTGTTACAGCTTGAGGCACCGTCATTAGGGAGCTGCTTAAGCCTAATTTATTCTACTAGTTATGCCATTAAAGAAAGCAAAGTTCTAAAGGCCCTGTACAATAATTGAAATGTGTAAAATCTTGACGGTCTGGATGGAAAAAAGATTGAAAAGTGTTAGCTGTTTTGACACTGTGGTTTCAGCAGCATATGCCCTTTCTTTCTGCTGACTTTTGGTGTGCTGCAGTTGTCCTACTGGCAAATCCCACTTACAAATAACGGTTATTTCCATCATTGATTCATCTGTTGATTGTTTTTATGATTAATCAATTACACATTTAGTCTATAAAATGTCAGAAAATAGGGATAAATATCTATCATTTCCCACAGCCCAAGGTGTGTGTAGACACAGGAGTAGGGATTTGGGACATCTTACAACAATAACCTACTTCCAAGGTGCATGGAGAAGGGAAAAAGTTCAAAATTCCAGCAACACATGTAATATAATGTACTGCTTTATTGTCAGACCAACGTGTTTCGGCCTGTGGCCTTCTCCAGGGTCACATCTTGTTGGGCCAGAGCAACAGTCCACAACTCAAAGATGTTCACCGTACCATTATATAAACCGATTACAGCACAAAAGCCTGAGACCAGAAAATGTTTGCTGGAAGGCAAATAAAGGTACCTATTTAAGTGCAAAGATGCAGGGGAATATTTTAAAGTTAGGAGGCAGAGCTTAGTGTCCTTAGTGCAGATGGGAACAGCTGTTCTTGAAACGAGGGCAGAAATGGTTGTCGATAAGATTAAATGTTGATCGACTCTTTGATTAATTGACATGTTGTTTCAACCATAAGCGGCATATCACTTTAACTGACAGACAGTCCTTCCTACTTGCAGTTTAAAACTAGTAGATCGGCAGCAGCATATGCCAGTAAACAACAGTATTTGCCATTTATACAACATTGTCAGAATGCTGTTCATCCTGTTCAACAGTTTTATAGTGTAGGATGTGAAGAACATTGTAGCCTCTAAAGACAAAGCGTAAATATACATTACCTTGAGTTAATGAAAGACCAGCAGGTGTAAGGGAAGAAAAGTTACACAGGCTCAGAGTCATCTTCTGTATGTCCATGCTCTCTTTGTTCCAGTGGCATTCATTTTGTGTGCTTAGTTCTTAGATAGCATCCCCCCCACACTCCCAGTCATTAGGCACTACGTAAATTTGTTCACTCAGTAGTGTAAATAAACAGAAATGGCTGTCTGACAGAATGATGGAGAGATGAGGCAAATATGGGCTCGACCTGCGATGAACCGTCGGCTCTAATTACTTCCTGCTGAAACTGGAGATGAGGCAAACTAAACGTAAAAGGGGGACCATAGCCCGTGTCTCCTTGGGGTTGGGGTGTGTACTGCTGTTTGCTCATTTTTCAGCGTGTCTGTGTGTGAACAAAGACCATTATGTTTTGACATTGTTGATTCGTGCAGTCTACTACTATTTAGTCATTATTTGACCTAGTTAATAATTATTCATTTATTCTTGGGTCAATCCTCCATCTATGTAGAGATGAAAAAAACGCATTATTCCATATATATGTTATTTGTTATTATTGCTTAATTTCCTTTTATGTCTTAAGGTGGTCACTGTATGTGAAGTGTGGCGTTTGCTGTTTTTGCTTTGTGTGAGCCCACCAAACCAAAATTCCTTTCGACTATGTTAAAATGGCAATAAAGTATTGAATCTTGAACCTTGAATCAGTGACGTCAGTAAAAAGGAGAATAAGCAGTCTACACTACACTTGGCGTTTCAAGGTGGTTTTGAAATTTCACATGTACTTAGTTAGATGTACCTGGAGAGAGAATTTAGCCCTAATGGAAGGCTAAGCCCTAGCCCTAATTTTAGGTGGCACAGGTGGCACACTTCTTACCCACCACTGCTGAGAGGTCTAAAACCCCACTTCATTTACAGCAATTTGGTCATGCAACAAACACAATTGGCCATGTTTCCAAATTGCAAGCCAGGAAAGCATCATGTCCTTGTCACCACATTAGCGATTCTTGAGTGTGGTTTGTGTCAACTCCAATGAAGAGTGGTGGGATTCGGAAGGAATAGCAGGAACCCCCTGCCTAGTTACAGCCCGGCCCCTTGGTGAAGTTCCTAACTGGTGGGTAAAAATAATTGGTAGTTTTTGTCAGTGGCATTTACAATTTACAAGATTTTTTGACTTGACAGTAGAGGCCAAGGTACTGTGTACAGTGTCTGTATATATTGATCAGGGTTCAGACTTCTCACCCTGACCTGACCCTGATATCTTATTTCTCATTCATCGGGGATCTGGAGCCAAGGACCAGACACCTGTCTCTTGGAGACACCTAAGGTGCACAGGACCCTCCTTCTCCAGTAACTTCAAGTTCCCAGTGATACATTTATCACATCCCTCTGTCTTCCACAAATGAGCTGTGATTGAGCTGATTGGAATTTCCAGAGGCTGTCACAAACGTTTTGATTGGAAAATAGACGGGAGGTAATGGGAGAGACAGGCCTGTTATGAGAGCCGTGTCAGGGCTGAAATAATGCATCAGAGTGAAGAGGTTAAAGACACTGCTTCCTTGTTAATAGTTAATTGCTGTGCATGTGGTGGATCCACTTCATCGGTCCCAGTCATCACTTGATAACTGCTTTACATTTAATTTGGCTTTAGAGACAGTTTTTCAAGCTGGGTAAATTGTGCTTAAAGGTAAAGATTCAGATATTCTGTACACTGCACAAAAGTAATCTCTTCAATACTGGTAAAATAGGCTTCAATTAAGAATGTTTTACCATCAGTGATGATTGCTTGGATTAGAGAATATTTGTGTTTTTTCTAGTGGTCAGTAATATATTTTGGAATATTAACAAATTATTCTTTTCAAACAATGCTGTTTTTTTGGTGTATTGAATGTCCTAGAACAATGTTATACTTTCAGAAACAACAAGTCATGATTGCATTCATCTGCAATAATAACACTATTGGAAAAATAATTTCACAGGTCTTTCTATTAAAATAACTAATTGATTAGTCAAAGAAATGCGCTTATTATTTGTCAGCTAAGAATTTGTTTTGCCATGGTCAACCCTACATCCCATGGCTTTGCAATGACTGCCATCTCCTCCCATCTCTAGATGACACACGCATATGTTAGTGGAGAAGACATGAACATGGTGTCCCCGTGGACCAGCAGGGACACAGTGGAGAGGAATGTGCCTTTAATACGCCTGGTGGATGATGCCGACCTCAGGGTATGGAGCGCTATACACGTTGCCACTATAGTCCTGTGTTGTGCTGTGGGGACACCACTGAAGAAGTCTCACATACCCTGACCTCTATAGTACACGCTGTCTGCACCAGAAGAGGATCAAACTTCACTTTGCTCCTCTATAGCCCCCCCTCTTCATTGGGGAATTCGACTGCTCCCTTTGCCAAATCCTAAGCAGCCAGTGCTCAGCCTTGCATCACATAGATAATGATCAAGTTAATTAGACCTGAGATTGAATGAACTGCAGCAGCAACTTAATCATTTGTAACTTGATTAGAAATACTATATTGTGCACCTCCAGAGACCCAAAAACCTTCAGTATTTCAGAGAGCTTGAAATTAGGTTGTACTTCAGGATTCAGGTCCTGAGCTAAGACATAATGTTTTTGTAATCCAAAACAATGAAATGATCCTAAAGTCTTAAACGCAAGCTCAGGGGAAATCCTCTGCTGTCTCCGACTGACAGTGAGCAGGTGGAGATTACAAATGTATTAATGTTTTCTTTCTTATCCCCATAGGAAATATATGAATTTGGAAGGAAATTGGGTCAAGGTAGCTTTGGAGTTGTTTATGAAGCCACCCACATTGAGACACAGACTAAATGGGCTATTAAGGAGGTTTGCAGACCAGCGGTGAGTGCATTTGGCATACCTCTGGGAAGCCTGTTTTTTTGTTTTCTTTTTGTATGTGATAAAAAGTTGCACTAATAAGAGAGTTCAACATTTCGAGAGAAACAAATGGCCATAGACATGCTGCAACTCCCATCAGCTGTGATTTGACTTTCTGTCACCTCAGGCAGGAAGTTGGAAAGTCAAGATGCTGGGGCAAGAAATAAACATCCTCAAACAAGTGAATCATGCTCACATAATACATCTCCAGGAAGTCTATGACACGGCTAGGGTGAGCATTGCTGTCCTTTAAGTAACAAACTCAAAGTAAGCCTAATTAGGAGAGTGGGTTACGTGTGCATGTGACATATCATAATCTCCTACTATGTCTCTGCATGAATGTTGCTGGTAAGCAAACACAAATTGAGTGTATGGTGAGATGCATTTTCTCTGCTTGCTTCTAGATGATTTATTTGGTTACTGAGCTGTGCGTTGGAGGTGAACTGAAGCAGCTGTTGCTGCGGAAAAGGTTCTTTACAGAGGACGAGACGAGGCATATCATCTGCAGCTTAGCTGACGCCGTTGTCTACCTTCACAAAAGAGGTAATGCCATCCTGCAGATTGACATTTTAACAGTATTAAAAATCATCTTGACTCTACGTGAAAATGTAGTTTTTGATGACCTCCAGTGATTGAAGTCCTCACCTTGCTGCAGCTCTGTAGATGTGTGTTTACTACACCCTGAAGTTACTGATAGAGGATAGATAGAGTTTACAGGTTACTATTGCAACAGACACGAAACTTATAACCAGTGTAACCGGGTCATACCCGTACACTGTAACATAGTGTGGAACAAATAGCATTGGATTATGCTTTAGTTTAGGATATTTTACATTTTTAAATTAAGTACACGGGCGGAATTAAGAAAACACCTAAAGTTCAGACTGTGTGCTTCAGCTGAGTTATAATAGTTCCATAGTGCCCTTATTATACTGTTGCCCTCAGATTCCCTTCCATTATAGCTTTCAGTCATTATAGAAGCATGACTCATTTTGATAAAAGAGAAATAATAAATCAATTCCAGGGGGACGGTAATAACCATTTTAATTAAATCTACATGTTTTATTTGGAAATGTTGTTTTCCCTTTTAATGGTGAAATCTGGGGTTAGAGGTAATTTAGGACACTGCTTGGCAATGATGATGCATCTTTAAATGTGGCTAATGACTAATTTACAACAAGCTAGGGAGCAATTCTGATTTAAAAGGTGTGCCTTCACATGGAAAGTCCCCCTGCGCTGCTTTTCCTCACCTTTTATAAAGACCAGTGAGGCTAACGAGGTAGCCAGAACTGTTTTTATCAAATGACTAGTCATGAAAGTCCGTCATCTTAAATATGTTCGGGTTTTCTCAGATTATCACATTCAGCCTCAGCTGCTGTTTGTCCGTTCAGCTGTTAGTCTTCACTGTGCTTTGAGCTTTAATGCTAACACGCGATAGTAACAACATGGTACTTTTAGCATGTACGTGTAACTATTAAATTGCAGATCCAAATATATGAATAGCATGATTTCTTTACCAGAGTGGTGATTACTAAAACATAATGCACCAAAAATTATGTTACAGTTGTTCATTATGACGTGATTTCATCTTATCTGTATTTTCCTAAATAGCCCAAATAAGTGCAAAATGTAGTAAGTGTATTTTAATTTGGGTAATTGTTATTTACAGTATGTATAATTATTAAATAAAGACATTCATGAATATGAAATTGAGAGTTCAGCTGCCAGCAAGCAGGAATAATTGAACAAAAATGATCTTAAATGGATGAAGGAAAACAGCAGTTTCATGTGCTTGTTTTGTGCACACCTGTTGGTCTAACTTACCCTATCGCACACCATCAACACTGTTGCCTTTTATAATTGGTTGCTTCAAACAGTGCCGTGAAAAGGACTGCCCAGGGCAAATTGTATTTTTCCTCCTGCCTTCTCTCCCTCCACCAAGTTCTGTTAATGATGGCCCTTCAGCCTGGGCTACTGTAAGCAAGGTAAACAGATCACTGTGTTAGTGTGGCGAGACATAGTTTATTCTGGTGACTGACAACATTAGCCAAGTAGCATTGAGTCTGATTTTAGTTATGTTGGTTCAGTCCTGTCAGTCTGTGTTGAGGGCCTAGATATATCAGCATTTCTTTGTGTCTGGTTTACATGTAAATGTTTATTTATTCTGAGTATTGTACTTACATATGTATGTGTAAATAAAATATAGTGTGATTATATGGTGACTTCTTTGGCTGTATTAAAAAACACATAATGCACTTTTTCACCTTAAATTATGTAATGAGAGAAGCAAGACTTTTAAAAAGGGGTCATGTGTTTAAAAAAGGTTTTTTTTGGACATAAATGCAATGTTGACTCTCCTTTAAGCTCTGTTTCGGTCTCCACCAACTTGGAACACCAAATATTTGGCTCATTAGCTTCTAAATGTTCACCAGCTAGTTGATAACTGCGTCTGTCTGCAGTTTGGTGCTTAGTGTACAGTGGGTTTATCAGATCTTTTTTGCTGAAAACCGCTGTCTGCCGGGGCTAGGAACAAGGTGTATGAGAGTGAATCAAAACAGTAAAGCTGCAGGTCATAAAACCATATGGGTGTGTGATAATTTTCAGTGGTTTCATATCGATGAGCAACCCCCTTTTATCCCATTTGATCCATTATTCATATAAAAATATTTATACGAATACTGATTACACAACAAATGTAAATGTACATGTATTTGCCACATACATCCATGTTAACACTGTATTCGAGCCTATTATGTCTGTAAACGTTTTCGTCCTCACATCTTACAGACATAGTGCACCGGGACTTGAAACTTGAGAACATTCTTGTGAAAAATTCTCCGGATGAGGATGATAATAGCAGAATTAATATCAAGGTAAGATGGTGACACAAACTGAAACTTTCCATCGCCGCTTCTTATCTATTCTTTGGACTGAGTACAAGCCTCTGATGGGCACTTTTTCATCGCCCACTATCTTTTCTATATTTAGTAAAGGCTTTAAATACTACCTCATTATGATAGACTCCCTCCGGTCTTCCTTTATAGTACACCTTTACAAAGATACCTTTAAACAAATTACCAGCAGATCACAGCATGTTGTGTGCATTGACAACGAGCCAGCCAAGCAGATACCTGGTGTGCGAGCTAGAACAAGTGTAGACCACAGAATTAATGCCCCTGTCTCTCTCTGTTTTTCTCTTTGTCTCACACACACATACACAAACACCCACATGCTGTACATGTTGTAAGAAAGGGTTGTCATGGCACAGCATAGATGACTTTCATTTCACAGGAGCTAGTCTTCTGGATTTTCTTTTGCTTTTGTAATAATGTGATGCCCCTTTGCAAATATGTGGACCTGTACAGCTTTAACAGTTGCTATTCATGTAAACCGCCATGGATCATTGTTTGTGCTCAAGCTCTAGGCTTGTTTTCCTGACAAAAGCCCCTTTAACAAAGAACTGAATGCGGGTTCTGTCAGCACATCTAAATCATGTTTGTTTGTATCACCTTTTTTCATAAGTGCTATTCTCTACCTAGGTGACAGACTTTGGATTATCGGTGCAGACCGGTGGCGTGGGCATTGCGAACATAATGACGGAGGCCTGTGGGACTCTTATCTATATGGGTATGACACCTGTATCTCCTACAGCATGATAGTTGGCCACATAGATGACTACAGGGATAGAGCTCTGACTTTGAATGAGTGTTGTATCAGCATGCCTTGCAATTTGCCACAGTATGTTTTTGGTTCTACCACTGGGGGGTGCCAAAGCTGCGCATTTTTAAATTCTACACATAGTGCTTTTATAAATGTTTGTTATCAGTAAGCATAATTTTGCATGTGGACTGTATCAGGTACATGCATCGGGTCTGTACTTACAGTTGATGTTTTTGAGCAATAGTGGTGAATGCAAGAAGCTACAATATGACATCGCTTGGTTTCATTCTATTCCACTGATAGACAGCCGGTGGAGGTAACGTGCCAAAGAAATTAGCAATCTGCAGGAAAAGACGGGCAAAGAAGAATGCTAGCTGACGTTAAAATGGATAATGCACAATGCAGGCGTGGAACTAGTTATAAAATTGGCTTTGCGAATGTTTTGTGAGAACAAAAATGCATTTAATATGTTTGTTAGGCCTCAAGGATAACTCAATGTGTTTGGTGAGAAACATTCAATATAAACACTTTTACTTTGGGAATTGCATTCTAAAACGTTGTTGCATTACTTACATCATACATTGTTAAATTTTTTCATTTTGTGAAACCTGCATTGTTCCTGCCTGCAGTCCTCTTCTTCTCCTCCTCCACTTTTATTGGTGCATTGCTACATTTTACGGCTCACTGTTGCCACCCACAGTGGATATGAATCACTGCTCTGTGTATCACATGGTTCGTGTGAGTGTACTGATAAAACATGATGCAGTCACTATGGGATTTGCTTATTGAAATATTGCTCAGCAGCACTACTAGGGGTCAAAACCTAGTAAGTAGCAGTTTTAAGTCCCCAAATATCCGTATTTCAGACATTTTTATTCATGTGAATTTCAGCACCTGAAATGATGAGCGGTCGTGGTTACAGCCAGTGGTGTGATGTGTGGAGCATAGGAGTTGTTATGTATATGTTGTAAGTAGACACTCGTATACTATACACACACACACACACACACACCTACAAACACCTACACACACCTACACACACACACACACAGTGTGAATACATGTGTCTGAACTGTGTGTCCCTGTAGGCTGTGTGGGGAGCCTCCCTTTGTGTCCAAAACAAAGGCAAACCTACTTCAGGAGATTGTAAACAAAGAAGTGAAATTTACTCAACCCATCTGGGCAACAGTCAGTGATGCAGGTGACACTTAATAATAAATAGTAAATGTAATCCTGCAAAAAAGGAGATATTGTTTGTTATATGGAGCGAAGGAATATATCTTTTCATCGACAAGCAGTACAGGACGTTGCATACATGCAGTTTTATTGTTCAGATTGTTACTAACAAACTCACCGATTGGCTTGAGTCTGTCTCAACAGCAAAAAACCTACTGACATGCCTTCTGAAGGTGGACCCTGCCTACCGCATGTCCGCTAATCAGCTACTAGAAAACCCCTGGATTACAGTAAGGCACTGAATGTTCCAGCTGCATTCATAAACTTTACCAAATCAGTCACAGGAGGTTTTATGGGGTGCTTTGTCCAACAGGGTGACACTAGTGTGCCTGCTATACCATCCAATGTGCTGGAGATGATGCGTCACCACCTGGAACAGGAAGAGAGTAAGACATGATTTGATCATTCAATAAACAACATTGTTGTAGTGATAATGTACAATAAGGTGTTCTGTTAAATGAAAATAATGCATGAAGTGTTGGTTGATTTCATTTCAGCATTGAGAGTTAACTGGTAACGTAGCATGAAGCAATAGTATTGTTGGCATTATTGGAACGAGAGAGATAAATTATCGCCATGAGAGGTTACTCGATGTTGATGTTATTTAAAAAAAGGAACACAGACTCTGGAAGACTTGTTCCCAACCTCCTCTGAGGACACACTGAACCCATCCCCAGTCCCCAGGGCAGCTTCAACAGAAACCGACAGCAACTGCAGGAGCCACGCTAAGCTCAGCCCTAAGAGAGACAACAGCTTCTGCCCACCTGCCACATCCACCGAGCCGGTATTCTATGTCTGTTTGGCACAGCTCTACAACACCTTGACCTTACCTGCCTCTGTGGTTTCTTATTCAGGACTCTAAATCTATATGGCTCCCAAATAATGAAAAAGATGCCAAGTCTCTACTTATCCATTTAAGTACTGTTACATCTGCTTACACATCACTTATGTGGTAATTATCTTGTTTTTAAATTGGACTAATTAAGTAGATAACTTCAAAGTAGTTGAAGTTTGTGGCCATTTTTCACAATGGTTATGATCATTTTTTAGCCACCGGCTCACAGAGATCACATGGGTAAGAAACATAAGTGGCCCTGAATAAACCATAACAATCTTATTTTCTACTTTACATTAGAAGAAAAAACATACATTAAGGCGATTGTTATTGGTTATTACCCGATCGTCTATTATAATAGAATAATATGCTACGGTACTTTATGGTTAGATACTTAAAACGCCCAGCTGCACATGGTTTTATATGTTTTACACACATACAATGCTGCGTTCTTGAAAGTTACTGTATTTACCAGCTTCTGATTTGTAAATATCATGCATATCATAATTGAAGTGGTAATTATGATTGTGAAATTCATATTGTTCAAGAGACACGTTAAAAACACAACAAAGCAAAACATCTGAATTTTCCTTTAAAGTAAACTATGCTTCTAAAAGTCAGCCTTATCTTTTATGTCTGGAAATGGAATCCAAGAATCGATCTCTCATCTTTCCCTTTGGGTTATTCTTGTATCTTGGAATACAGACTAAAGAGAGTGCTGGCAGCCTCCAGCAGGACAAGCGCAAAAACGGCTCTAAAACCCTGGGACTGCCTCATCCCACCAACACAAAGGTTTGTTGAACCTCCAGCAACTTGGCCTTTTCATTTCAACTTCAATTTGTTCTTTGATTTATAGGCCTTAATTATATTTCCAGTAGCACTTGTCAGATCCTGTGCTTTTTAATTTTACAGGTTTTGATTATAATCTTCAAACTACAAATATCTACTATATGTTTTGTATTTTAAACACAAACGTTCTTATTAAACTGCCTTTGTGCGTTCATATTCCCATGCATACTGCCTTTCACATTCAATCACCACTAGATGGTGCCAGATTTAGCTGTTACAGAAGATGGTAATAAAGGTGTAGCCATGCAGCTGTTTTTAAATGAATGTGATACTTAATTCTGTTATGTAAGATGAATATGAATCTTATCCCTTCAGTCTCATGCCGGTGTGAAAGCCTCCACACATCTGAGTGCAAAGCAGCGCAGGCCTCGGGACAAGAAGGACCAGCCTCTGACCTCAGTAAGGCGAATGACCAGAGAACTTCTACCTTCAGTGAATGTACTGGCCACTGCAAACCACCAGCCGGCTCTAAGACCAATAACTCTTCAGAATGAACGTAAAAATCGAGCCGTGTCATTTGGGAAAGAGTTAGGGAGAAACACACAAGCGGGTGGGCAAAAGAGTGAGTACACATGAGAGGAAAACTTTATTTGATATACTTTTTAATTATATAATATTTAATTAATTGATTCGGGTTATTTTATTTAATTCTGTGATTTAGCAGTGATGTGAATGAAACTACTGTGAATGGTTCGGCCTTTATGGTGGTGATCAGAGACTAAGCAGTGACAGCAGTGTCAAATAAATGAAAATGCATGTCCAAGACCACTGTAGCTGAGGGTCCTGCCTCAGTAGTGCCTTGTGCCAAAGGAAAGGACTCAGGTCTGAGGTGTTCCCCGGATGGAGCACATCCTGCTAGACAAATGCTTACTGTCACACAGCCAACTGTTTGAGATCGCCAAGTAGCCCAAATACATAATCACTCTTTTAAATTTTTTTTTTATAGTTGCCAGCAAACACACAGATTTAATGGGTTTGTCAGATATTATTGGCGGCATCAGATTGAAGGCTTTTATTATAAAGCAGTGATCTACAGTTGGTCAAGTAAAGAGAGCCACCCAGGAGATTTGAGCACAGCACAACTTCCTTCATTAAACTGTTATTTAGTAATTTACGCACTACCAGCAGCATATCTTGTCTTTATTTATATACACTGTGAATGTAATGCCTTTTCCATATTGAAAGCAATTGTCACTTATGTAAAAAGTGAATTAATTTATTACATTGGAAAAAAATAATTATTGGCTAGAGGTCAACAGGGATGTAGTAATCTGGTCAGGGAATATTTTCAACATCCAATCCCGACGCATTTGTAAAAAGAAATGTACAAATTGATTCCCACAAAATTTGAAATTAGCATTTGTCAGAAATGTGTGATTACAACTTGAAGCTGTCCTTACATCAGTAAAAGGAGCCTGGGGAAATTTCAAATATATAGGGTATACAGTATTTCTATATGTGTGTGTGTTTGTTTAAGAGTAGAAGACTTAAAATGTGCCAAATATCATAGAACTGTTGGAATGATTTTGCATATTTTATTTAAAAAAATGTTTTTATTGTTTTATAATGACATTGCAGAGAATTCTCATAAAGAGTCTGGGAGATTTCACTGGATATCATTTCACAACACCAAAGTTAGCGATAGGGGTTTTATTTTTTCTGTTCTGACCTCTCAATTCCAAAATGCCCTATATGCAGTGACTGCACCCACTCAGTGTCAAAACAGAAAGACTGTCACACAGGCTGGTTACGCTCCATCTGAATGCAGAGGATTGGGACTGAGGGCAGCCACGGGTCTAATCTCGTTTGGAGGCCATTGAAAGCAGTAGGAGCTACTTTGAGGGCACTGCCATTCAAGCACAGGTTTTTCCGCTGTAGAGAGAATAATCCCCAGCATAGATACAACATTAAAGTAGCCAAGCATAACACACAGAGGCTGAATTTCAAATCCACCCATTTGCATCTTGAAGTGAATGAGTGCCAACAATGGGGCATCCGTGTTCATGCATAGGCTCTGTGTTTTAGTGTCTATGTGTAAATGTAGTGTGCATTTGTTGAAACTGTTTTCAAAAGGCATTTGTACATCACAGGGAAGAGGTAATTGTCTTAAAAGTGTGGGCACAGCATGCTAACCTTTGTCAAATGATGCACAGGTAGACATACTGATCTCTGGTTTTTCACTATCTTTTGTTAGATTTGTTTTTCATAAAACAGAGTTTCTGAGAATGAACAAATGGCATCTGGATTATCTTTGATTGAAGCTGCTTGTCAAAAGGACTGCAACATTACTGCAACATTATTGACATACTGTATGCCTTTGGTTTACTCAGACTGGTATAAACAGCAGATGGAGCTGTAGTAAGTTGCTGCATTCATTACCTGGAGTTAATCTGACAGGAGAGTGCTATCCCTAAAGCTTACTACCTAGTTTAGTGCATGAAGATGTGTAATTATAACTGATTGCTTGAGTCACTGCCCATTAAAATTGTGATGTCCACGTAATGTGTCGCTAATTAATATGTTGTATGGTTGTGTCTTGACAGTCCATTCAAACAAGAGACATGCTTCTTTTCTTTGGTGCTGTCTTATTCCCAAAATGGGATTTTTTTGGTATATCATTTGAGAAATAAAAAACAAAAACGCAACAATGATTTGCTGGAAGTCTGTTTAGGCAACCTGTATGGCTAATTTCTGTCAGAAGAGGAGATGGGATTTCAGCATAAGGTGCTCATTGTCTGGATTAATTATAGGGGGGGGGGGGGGCCCAAATTGATTTGTGCAAGCAGAATATGACCAACAGCAACTTATAGGAGTGCTTGTACATGCCTCAAAGTGGAACAAATTTAAGGAGGCTGAAACAGATCTGAAGAAACCGTGTCTTCATATATGATGACAGTAGGTTCAGAGGCTGTTAAAATGCTGTCAGTTTGTATTGCTGTAAGCCAACAGGAGCCCACAGTTTTACTTTGACTCCTTTGGCCAAAACAACAGAGAAAAGAGGTGAGAGGGGAAGAGGGGAAGGGGGGAAGGGGGGGCAGAACGAGAGAGACTGTATGGTGGATAGGTTAGGGGCGTGAATTTGGGACAAAGCATGGAGGCAAAGGAAATTAGAAAATTCGTCGGGATGGAACAAGGGATGCGCACCCTCCCCCTAAACCCTCCCCCCTTTTCCTCCAGCAGTGCTCCTGACAGATGGAAGTAAGGGTGGGTGGGTTGATGGGCTGGAGGGATTAAAACTCTGCAGCCCCATTTTGGAGTCTGAAGAGACTGTCACTCCTATAAAGGTGGGGTGCAGAGAGGCACTTGTGGCGAGAGTCGCTGGGCGTGTGAAGTGGGTGCACACGGGCTAATGTCAAAGGAGGCAAGGATGCTTCCCGTCCCCATGGCCCCCCCTCTGCTCCATCCACCTTGATCCACTGAGGAGTGTGGAGGGGGCTGCATCTCAATAACCTTAATAGAGCTCCCTTTAATTAATCAGCTCATCTGCAGAGGCCCGATACCTGCAGCTGAACCCCCACCACACCTGCACTCCCCTCCATCCTCACCCCAAACACAACATCCTCACACTGCTGCTGTGACATTGTGGTAATGAGGTAACACAGCAACAATGTCATGGAAATGTTGCGGAGACGTTATCTGTGGGAGCTCATCACACATGCTGATGTTCCTGATCCCCTTCAATGTTTGCATTGTGTGTGGAGATGCGTGTGTGTGTGTGTGTGTGTGTGTGTGTGTGTTCATGTATAGTGCTGCACCACAGTCTCTCCCCACCCCCTACTCCCCACCATAACAGATACATATGGCCAAATGGCAGGAGGAAACCATGATGCTTCTATTTCCACAGAAGAAGAGAGAAGGGGGTGGGGGGGGGGACCCCACCTCAAGTAAACATTTGAAACAGATGGCAATTTCAAAGCAAGCCTCATCAATCTTTGTTGATACTACCCCTTTTTTTAAACTACTCTTATTTGGGATATTTGCAATTATAATACATATTGTAAGCTCATTTGAATATCAAATTAATTACCGAACACACTGGAGTAAATACCTCTTTTATAACTCCTTGTTAAAAGTGAAAAGTTCTTGACTACGGTTGGATGGCATGTTAATTTACAGTGATATCTAATCCCAAGTTACTTCACATAAAAGGCATTACTATACATATTTTAATGGAGAGGTGGTTGTTTTCCAGGCAATTTTCTGCTAGAGTACATTTTTAATTTATTCATATTTAATTTATTGGTCTCTGCATACCCGCTCAGTAAAACTAATCAACACCATGTATGGGCCTCTTAAAGCCACATCTCTCTTTGGCAGGCACACAGGCAGCCTCTGCATTAGGATAAACTCTCCTCTTTTGTGCACAGAGCTGGGTGAAATGCCCCGCATTCAGTAGAGCAAAAGGATACCACCTCGAAGGAGACTGTGCCCAGCATTGAGTGATCCAAAACATTTCAATTTCTGTGGATAGTGACCACCGTCACTGCTCTCAGAATGTCGTCCGCTGGGGACAATGCCCCTCCTCCCCCCCTCTCTCTTTCTGCTACTTCCTGCCCTTAAACTCCTCTGCCCTTGAATTGGTTTTATGGAGCTTTGGATGTAATTTAGCATGGTATGACTGGAGTTCTTATCACCTGACTCGCTATACACTCAAAATATCTATCGACCCACTGACACACCTTGAGGAGGGATCTACACAACCTTACACATGGAAATGATTTCAATTAATTACCATTCCCCTTTGACAAGGCACAGAGGAGGGGGGAGACAAAGGAGCCCAGACAACAGGAGCATTTCTCTGCTGTAATGTGCACCATGTGTAATGAGCAGCAGAAAGGTCATTTGACACATTTCTGCCAGAATGAATTCATTTATTTCAAGCACTTAATTCTGTAGTCACCTCATTGGTGCACGGCTTGGCAGTGCACTGAGAGGGTGCATTACCACAAGTGGAAGCTTAGTTTCTTCCCAACAGCTAGTGCTGACCACAGGTCTGTGGGAATGCCTGAAGAGCAGAGAGATAGTGAAATGGAGTGTGGGAGATCCAATCACCCCTTCTATCATAGGAAAATCGCCTCCATCACCTTCAGCGTAATTGGAGAATTCATTACAGTTCAGTAAAAATGCAGGTTGCCATTAGATGGGCAATTTAAAAGTAGGCTTCTGGAGAATGAGAGACTTGAGGGGTCACGATACGGGGTCACAGTCAAGTAAATAATGGGAATTGGTCCCATGAGGGTTGAAAAACCACAAAACCCGTGGTAACGCACCAAAATACAACTCGGCACAGGAGAGAGGCAGGAATTCAATCACCAGACAGAAAATAAAATGCCCCCTGTGCCCTCGCAACATCACAATAATTACAAATCGAAGACTTTCTATGCAGTTTACCGTACTTATATGTACTCCAACCAGATGAATGATGCTTGTGTGACAACTGGAAACAGTTCTGTTATTTCATTCACAATGCTTACAGTGAAGTGTATAAATTACAAGTACGTACAGCTATATGATTGTACATTCAATGTTATTTGTCACCTACCAAGATGCTATGTCTACATATACTGTATCATCAAATCGAAAGAAAAGAATTGTCCTTAAACCCTCCACATCATGGTGAAGTGCAGTCTAACGTTGTAAAGTTTAGTGTGGAGGATGTTGCCTTCAGCTGCCACTAGAGGCCTCAGTCCGGCTGAAAGTTCTACCACTCTGTTTTTATATGTACTGTTCTGCTGCTGCTTGCATTTTGTTATGTTTGAACATTTCCTCTGCAGGGAAAACCAGAAACATTTGCTTGATCAAAGGAAGCATATTTAACATATATAGGTTTGAAAATGGAGTTGTTACTTAAGTTCTGAAGCTTATTTTTCTAAAACTTTGGTCTTAACAAAGAAAGCACAACAATAGCTCATCGGCTTACTGTGTGTGGTAGCGCTTCACTAACTGCAAACATGCCTAAAGTCACCACTGATAACAAGATTTAGATTCTCTTTGAGAGATTTAAGCAGTCTCACAACAAATCTGCGTATTTATTTCTTTTGCGAAGCTCCCACTAATTACTATGTTTTTGCAGGAGAAAATGCTTCTACATTAAATATGAATAAACACATCATGATGAAACAATTAGACAATGGTCTTCTTTGTAGCTGGTTTAAGTATTTAGATGCCTAAAATAACTGGGATAACAAAAAGCTGCAGAGCAGTATTCACAAATGAACCTCACTTCTTGGTGGAAAAGAATGTAATTAGCGAGCTTTGCACTGAGAAGACTCACAGGTCCTCTCTTGTCAAGACTGAACCTTCACGATTTATGAAGTAAGATAATAATCAATCAGAAGTTTGCTTGCCTATTGGAAGGGATGCCCAGAGGTTCATGATGGGATGACACACGGCCTCAGAGTCAGGAGCTCTCACGCGGCATACGGGGTGTGCTTTCCTCCAGCCCTTTTACCACTCAGGAGGCAGATTGGACTTCTCACTCTCAGCTACTCCGCATTATTGTCCATTATCACACCGTGGTCCATGTGTAAGGTGACAGTGGTGCTCTGATGGAGAGGCGACAGGGGGACCTAGACTGCAATAACATATTATTAGCTTTTTTCACAGCTCCACTGGGCTGGATTTACACTGGATATCCAGAGACCTCAGAGGGCAGCCCACTGTCACAGCGGTGTCCACCAGCAGAGCAATTGCCAGAGATACACAGGTGTGCGTGGACTGAATAGTCTTGCACCCACACAAGGCACACACGGCGCATGTGTATACACGCACACACACACACACACACAAACAGAGAGCGCCAATGTGCCTGTAATCAGTGACAGGCCTTTTCCAATTAGCCTCAGTGTGCTGTCATTCTTGTGTGCTATTGTAGTACTGCATGTTCTCCTTTTGTTCTGTAAACTGTAAACACATCTCCTGCCATCTCAGTCTGTGGTGTGTCCGAGTCAACATAGATAGATAGATAGATAGATAGATAGATAGATAGATAGATCAGAGTGCATTCAAATTCCAAAAGAGGAAGAGTGTGGCACCTCTGCCGCTCCTGTTTAATGCAAGATGCTCTTGTCCTTGGTAATGTTAACAGTCTCCCTTGTGACTGATGCCTCTTGTCCCAGCCCTGTTTATAAAACAGTCAGAACTTCGTTAAGGGACAATAACATCAGCCAAGCTCAATTATGGTGGCATTTTGCTGACATGCAGATTGCCTCCCCTCAATCTTTTTTTTTATGTAAAATACTGATGTGCCAGTCACATATGGATGGATGAACTTTGGCAAAATCAATGGTATTGATGAATCATAGATCATACAAGTCAACAAGACTGACACTAGGAGAGTGAATTCATCGCACGCGGAATGTCAATATTAAATTGTAATCATAATCAGACAAAATGAGTTATGTATAATCAATAGCATAATTATGATAGTACGTAAGACTTGTCCTTGCAATACGGACATTAAGTGCATTCAAACAGGCTGCATTGTGCTTATTACAGCATGAGCCTGTGTAGATGTCTATGCATTCATACTGGCATCCCTTTAGTTATTTACGGTGACACACTTTATCTCAGGCAGCTTATTTAATAATATAACTGCACAACAATCATAAATACACCAAGGACGCTTCATTGCATACTGTGTGAGTGTAAAACACACATTGCTATGAATTGTTCTGAAATATGTTAGATGGAGATTGTCAGTGGGGGAGCACAATAATCCTGATATATACAGTGAGACGATGGCATGTGATTGTCCTTCGCTGTGCCCTGAAATGTAAAAGGATTGCAAGGAGCAACACCCAGCTTCACCTGATGTCACTGGTAAAAACATAACCAAAAGATGCACAGTTTAGGTATATTTATCAGATTATTTTCTTAAATTAGTTATTTAGTTAGATCTTATTTCTGTCATGCCAAAAATCTGGCCCATCCCACATGGGATTACAAGGCACCTCTATTTTACAAAACATGCAACAACAATAAAGGAACATCAGTCACAACATTATAAGTACCTCTGTAATCTGTGTGTGGAGAATTCCCAATGATCTATTCACCGGAAATAACTGCTACAAGCATACGCTTTCTCCTCATAGTGGACATTTTGTCTCATCTCCCACGCTTCCTCCAAGTAGCTGGCAAATGTAAATGTTCCAGCCAACTCATCCATATTCACAAAATCTCAGTTTTTTATCTTACTAAACAAAATACTGTGCAGTTCCCAGTAAAAAAGGACAGTAGAAAATGGAAAATGGAACTCACTTTCCACATCATTCAGACAGCACATTGATGTTGGCACAAGTAACCCTACGCTGAGCAGAACAACACTCTTGGATTAAAAAAGTAGTTTAGAAGAGAGTAAATCTCTGGTAGTGCGAATAAATGACCACACAGAAGGTGGCAAGCAAAGCAGAAAGTTGATGATGAAGTGGTGGCGAGGATAAACTGTTATATACTGTATATATACCGTATAAACAGTCTGTCTAGAGTTACATTTAACATTGGTGGATGATCCGGGATTGGCAGAGTGGTTGAGAAACATTGACATGTCCTGTCAGGTACAAGGACTTTCTGATTGGTGGCATGATCAAGTGTGGAAGAGCAAAAACAATCAAACCCAAACAAACAGAGATTATATTTGCCAGACAGAGAAATACGTGTTTCATATTTGCTCTGTACATCATATTAAATGAGTCATGGAGGAATTATTTTTGAGCAGACACAGGCAAGGGGATCTGAGGGAAGCCAGGGATTGGAAAATGTGAGTTGACATACAGTAGAGCAGCAAATCAAGAGAATATATCTGGGAGGTGAGACAGGTATCTACACACATGCCTAATAACTTTCCTACATATGTATGACCTCTTGTAGACATGCTGGTGTGAATATCTGCACATTTTCACACCCTCTATATAAACTCTAATCTGTCACATATGGGCTTTTCTCACATCGCTGTTGTGGATAAGAGTTTGATGATCACTTCCGCCTGTCCCCTTTCATTTAAACACAAATCTCACACTGTATTTGTAGTATCACTCAGCAATGTCTGCCGTTGTTGATATAACTGTGATTATTACCTGCATACAATTTGTCTAATGTTCCAGCAAACATATTCAATGTGAGAATCATATATGTCTATACAACTACTTTAAGGTACATTGGTGAGATTGTGACCACTAGTGGCGCTGTAGTATAGAGCAATGTATTGCTGTCGCACTCTATGCCTCATGGCCCACATACACAACACGAACAATGTTGTGCGATGCACATTTCTGCTGACTGAGAAGGGTGGAAATTCATATCGACAGTTGGTGGCATTAATGCACCATAAAGGTATCAAAGTGCCCATAAAAACATAGGGGAATAAGATTTAAAAAAAAAAAAACACCACAACATTCAAAACAAAGGCCTTTGCAAATGTGGTAGGAAATGAATTCAGCATGTTGGAAAAAAAACCTTTAGGGCACACACAAAAAGAAGAATTTGTGTGTGTAACACTGAATGAAAACTAAACTGTGTTAGGGTTCAACAAAAACTCCACAGGGTATGTTTAAAGAATCGCATTACTGCTTACTGTTGCAGTGCCCCAATGCAGTTTAAGATAACATAATGTTATCTTAAACTGCATAATGTTATATTAAACATAAGGAAATGTAATCTGATCTGTGACCAGACCAGGTGTTGGGAGTATAACATTCAGGTTTAGATTGAAAGAAATAGGGGATGGTTATGGCTAATATCAAGACAAAAAGCACAATTCATTTCTGTATCACATGATGATGTTTATATGTTTATATGTGCAGATACGTCCGCTCCATCCTCACCAGCTAGTATAATTGTTACTGTTTGCGAAGACAGTTCTACTGGTGAGAAATGGAGCAGGATGTTGCAAAGTTGAGGGTCCACCATCTCAGTGTTTACCTCTTGTTGTACAAAGTGGTGTTTGAACTGCTGAAGAGTCCATTTCAAGCCAGCCGAGTCCCTTTGCTCCTCATTCTTAGTTCAAGAGCAAAGACCTCCAGCCGAACTCTCAGCCAGATGGCATCCATTTTTTTCTAAAAACGTTAATGAGCAGAAAACAGCCAATAGAGTTAAACCAACGCGATGCATTAGCCCAGTGAGTTAACAGTCAGTAATGGATTAAATGAAGCAAAAATACTGTATATCTTCAGGTCTTGGGGTTGATGTCAGGTCTCAAATTAGTTAGATCCAGTAGTTTAATCAGATTGTCTTAAAGATGCAGGTGTTAAGGTGGTTTAGTTCTCAACTTTTCAAAATCCTCAAATTTTATTTGCATATATTTAAAAACTTGTATGGGATTCACAATCACTTTCATCATTTAAGTCAAACTTTAAATTTTAATCTTGAGTTCTCATACTCATAAGCAGACCCGTAAGAACACAATGTACATACACACAGATATGAGCACCATTATAGATGAGCACACACAGACTCTGCAGCTACTCTCTCTCTCTGTCTCTCTCTCTCTCAAGCCCCCCCCCCACTCACACACACACACATACAAACACATGAGGATTTATGCAACTCAAAGAGATATTAATATATTTTCAAAAGTGAATATAATCAGCAAAACAAGCTCTGTCTCTCTCTCTCTCTCTCTCTCTCTCTCGCTCGCCTGTGACTACAGCAATAAAATCATTACATATGACTCACATGATGCGAGGCTCCTTTTTCTAATAAATTCCCCAGAGACTGAGGCAGCCTCTGTCATCTTCATTAGAAGATGACAGCTTTTCTCTATCAAAAGCTCATAGTAAGTGCTTTGAATCAGACGCTGTAATTGCTGACCAATGACAATATTCAAGGCTGCGCACAGACAGTTTTCACCAAAGCCTTTTATCAACTTTTTTCTTCATTATTTCCACTTAACTACTGACAGTTTAGAGGCCACAGAATTTTCCTTCTCTCTCGACTGTGTGCAACATATTGTTAAAGCGACAGCCCATAAGCTCTACCGCATGAAATGAATGTAATATCCCTCAGATAAAAGGTGTGTGAGGTTGAAGACCTGCACCTTAGCTTTTCTGAATTAGACATCCCTTTGCCCTTCACTCTGTTGTCTTCCATTCACTGGCTTTTGTTGATTAACCATAATGAGGTGACTTACTATAGACCCCGGGCCAGCCCCCTCTTTTAGTGAGGTGGTAAAGATAAAAAAGTCCATCCAGGCAGCCGTCATAGGGGGTCAGCACAAATCAGATGGAGGAGCTTTCTTGTGTCTGGCAGCCGACACTTTCAAATGTTAATGGATGGGGACGAACAAAGTTGAAGTGGGTCTGAAAATGCTAATTGTCCCTAATTCATGTAAATAGGTTTCTTAATGGAGGAATTAAGCATTTTAAATATGCAATTGGAGGCAATCAGTCCTTTCATTTGGTGCGGTGGCACAGGTGTAGTGGATTGAAATTCATCTTTCACACAGGGTGGCTCATTTGTCATTTGGCTGTGTTCAGGCATGGATGACGGGGACTCGAAAAGAGCTCCTTCTGAACCGTGTACAGGTATCGTGAGTGAAACACATTGTAAAAACCTTTAATTGTATTTGTGTTGTTGACCGTATCAAGATAGAGGGAAAAGCAATTAACCCAGACTCCGATCAATACTGGTAAATACTGCCAGTGCAAAAATATAATTTGTTCTTGCCACTTAAAGAAGCAATATGCTTAGATATTTATACATCCATATATTTATAGAAAATGTGTATCTATGCTATATAAAATGTGTGTATAATCCTATATATGACTACAGCGATATAAGTGGTGTCACGTTTGGATATAAAAATTAGTGCAGCACACAACAAAGGACGGAGGCTTACCTACCTACATATCACAGGCAGAGGAGCAGCGGAGTGGACAGCTCTGACTTATTATTCTGATCATCTCAAACAGACAATAAACCAGGAGGTCATGTTTCAGCATGTAATAACATGGTGTAGCAGCAGGAGCAGAGACAGAGGGAAACACAGCGTATGTGCTATGAATCAAATGGGCAATGCATTGTCTCCGAAAATGACTTATTAGTCAATATAAAAGGGGATACTGTGTCTTTGAGGTGTAAATAGCCATGGCTCTGCAGAGAAGAGGAGGCAGCCCTGGTTAATGAACGAGACAAGAAAAACCTTGTTTAAAAGGACAAATCAGATCACAAGATTTCAACCCCATTAGCTGCTACTCACAGGGAATGATAATAATGATAAAGGATGGTCGGGCCTTTTGATTTCGGAGTAGCAAACTGTGTTGTCTTGAGAAAAAATCTTTTCCTGGAGGAGAATCAAAGAGCAGTTCATTTTCACACTGACCTTCAGGGCTCAAGGCGGCCAGACAAGGGCACAAACAGATTGAGAATTAATTGGTGCAATTAACATTTTGTGATTATAAGGACTTCAGATCAATACCCTATGCAAATAGCAGTATTGATGTGCAGCAGAAACCTTGTTAATTGTGTTTGGCGAACAAACAGGCCCCTGTGTTACTATTCCATAATGGAACAGGAGGCACGGACAGGTTCAAACTGCTGACCACTTTAGATGCACGAGGACATGCGGCAGTTTCGCTCTCCTCCATCTTACCAGTCCACCCCTTCACCTTACAACTCTGCTCAAGACTTTTAAGAAAAGTTGCAAAGTTTGACGCTCTCGGTTGCTTTTAAGTTGGCCTTTTAGTGACTCTCTAAAGAGGGTCTTAAGGGCTAGATGAAGATTCTTCACTGTTTCTGTGATCACCACGTTCATGTCAGGCTGTGGCAGATTACATGAATGGCCTTCTGCCTCCTTTCTCTTACAGTTTTTAACAGTGGGAATGGGCATGTGTGGAAGAATTGAAACACTCTGCACCGACAGCCATTGAAATGAATTAGTTTCAGCTTTATTGCTAAGGACTGGATTTTCCACTCACGTTATTAAACTGCGTTAAAAATGCACTTTCATTTCAGATAAGTGCCAGTAATCCTGTTTGCGGACCACAGAAGATGAAGTTAAATATAATTTAAGCAGAAACGGAAATTGGGGGAACAATGTAATCACTGAAAGTGAGATTGAAGTGATGTTATTCTTATCATTATTATTATTTTCATTACCGTTGGTGTGGAAAGCCACTAGTGATGGCAGCAGCAACAGCCAGCAGAAGGTGAGAAAAGATGGAGAGAAAAATACTCCATCCAATAACTATCAGAGCCAATAAATCCCTGCTCACTACTGCCAGTCTCACTTTTTTTTTATGTGTGCGACAATTGGCTTGCAGATTGTTGCAGGGCTTACATCCTGTGGCCTTGAAGAAACACACAGAGCTGGCAATGTACACAAAGCATGAAGCTACTGTTAATTAGCTGCGTTTACAGGCCAAAGGAACAGTTAGCAGGGCTGTACTACCTGCTGTGGCTGTGGTGTCGGTGCAATCATGATGCACTTGATGTAGGCTTACCTGTCGTTAGCATTGCTGTGTCACATTTGCTGGGATGTAACACAAAAGATAAAGACTTTGGTAAGAACAAAGTAGTGCTGTGACAGAAAAAAACTTTTTTGAAAACCCTGCATTTCTTTGATACATGGATTTTAACAAATTGAAATGATTGATATTAAAATAACTCCACACCCCATTTCACCATAATTTAAAATGGATGTTCTCAAGAGTAAGATCACAGGTTGTGTAATAAAAATACAACAATTGCCATCGTATTAGCCATTTGTTAGCATGTTAATTACAGTTAATTCTTTTCAATTTTGGGCTGTGCTCCTTTAGGCATTAGCCTTAATCTCCCTGGTGATGAAGTTGGTGTATTAAACAGAAAGCACTACAGGGAAGGGAGAGTGGACGTGGAATTAAACCATCATACTTATAACCACGTTTAACAAACACAGCCACTTACTGGACTATTTGATAATGATTTGAATCTAAATACCTTTCCGTTAAATGGTGTTTGTGACATGAGACCTCATTATATCTAATTTAATAAAACAAATATAGTGCTAAAGTGATGGTTTCCAAGAGATATTTTATGAAAAAATAATAATTGGCATTGCTATGCTTAATATCTCTGTGTTAAATCTTGTGCTGCGAGTGTAAAATGTAAAACTGAATTATAAAACACCCAGGAATATCCAAAAAAAAACTATTTTTTTAAAATTGAAAATCATAGTGTAATTAATATGGATATAGACTGATTGCTATGGGGGCATACAGCGACCTTTTGGCCATGCGGTTTTCCAGAATCCATTCATAGGCTGATGCACTTGCTGCATGATGAACTTCCTCTTTACCTGGATCAATTCATGTCGCCGGTCAAGAATGTAAAAATCAAGATTCAATAGAACTGCAAATACACAAGGATGAAGATCAATCCACAAGCAAACATCAATGTAAGAGGACTGAGGTGCTTCTGGAAGCTGAAGCAGGTTTCACAGTAAAGCAAACATTGCTGGGAAGACGAAGATGACTGTGTTGATGATGACATTGATTCTATCTATTATTGCACCTGTTATAAAATTGATTGTGTCTCTGCTGTAGAAGAGAAGAGACAGGTTATTCTACCTAAGCAATCAACATATAAAAGATACATAATGATGATACGTGAACCATTTCCCCAAACACTGTTATAGAGACAAAAATAATGCCGATAGTAAATCATAAAACCAGCAGTCAAAATGCCCATCTACGGTCTGGCTGTGGAGAGCAGGTGAAAAATACACAATAGTATTGCATTTTTAGATGTGGTTCAAAAAGACCTTGTCAAGATTGATGTCGCTCCAGTAGCTATAGTTAATAGTAAGGGAACACTCCTGAAATTAGAATCCACTTCTTTCTAAACGCACCACCTGTGAATCGAAGACATCTGAGGGGAGGAAAAAAAATGGAAGGGTACATGTCATTTCTATAGGTTTCCAAGACACAGGGAAAGGAGAACAGCCAATCTGTGAGATGTAATGGATATGTCAAGAATTGCCAAATCATAGGTGTCCGAGGCAGAAAGACAACTAACCCAAACGTAATGTCATTCTGGAGGCAGAAAGGAGGCAAATGCAGGAAAGAAGAGGAGGGGGAACAACATGGGTGGATGCTGCATTTAAATTTAGGGATGCAAAAATGAGAAAAATATATTAACAGTTTGTTTTCTTGTGTGCTGTTCTTTATTATTACCTATTTGGCGTCTCTGTCCGGGTGCTTTATGGAAATGAAGTAATGCTACTTTGCTTAACAATAACACACTGACTTTGAATCCTCTTACTTAATGTTTGATTGCTTCTTGACGGTGGTTTTAAATGAATTGTGTTGAGGAGTGATAAAGAGCTTATTGCCAGGAATAAAAGCCCAGAGCAATGAAGAAAAGCTACACATGGAGTGGCTAGGCGATACAGGCTATTACGGTGAGGGAATGGTGTCCTTGACTGCCAGGACGGCTTAGAATTTTATTTCATCTTGTTTTGCCGGCTGCTGACAATGATGCGTGACTCTGGCACCGGAGGAAGAGGGCAAGCATGAGAGCCATTTTAGATCTCATTTACATATAGCGTGTCTTTAACAGCATGAAAATAACCCGCATTTGTACTGTCTGTGCATGTGCATATGAGCATGCAACGTGCACGTTTCAGGAGGCATGAATACACTGTGTGTACATTCAGGTGTGTTTGTGCATTAGGGCATTTTCAAAGTTTGTTTTTGAATTTTCTACAGAGTGGTGTTTTGGGGAAAGTTACGCTTATGATTCTCCTTGTGTTGTGTGTATTTGTGAAAACACACTTGCTCTGACCTCTATCACTCACATCCGCAGGAGCGCCCAAACCTCATGTAAATTCGGACAGTGGAGGACTCTGGGACTCTGGGAGTTGTTGTTTATCAGTGCAGTGAAAAGAAGGGTTGAGCTGTAATGGCCCTCCAGTGGGTTCAGTATGCAAACTTCTGTGTACAGCAGCAGTCTGAGACCTCCCCTCTGAGCTGCACATCTCCATGTTATTTTGGTTGGTTGCTTGATTTGGGTGGGGTCAGTTCATTTGGAGGTTAGCGCTGCTTTTGTCAAGGTGAGTCAGTGCTTTCGTTGCATACGCTGGCTCAAATGAGGCGGCAAGATTGCCACAGAAAAGTTCATCTTTGCTGTTTTGTTTCTGACTATAAACTCTCCTTGGCGTACACTCAACCTCCAAGGTTGTAACGTCTTAACGATGTTAAAGGTATTTTTTATAAAATGTATGATTTTCAATGCATTTGTTATAATCAAATTGAATGTTATACTGAGTGTAATTAGCTGCTTTTTTACCAACATACCATAAGTGTCTCTGCCGTCTGTGGCTTTATATTACAAGTCTTCTAGTAATGTATACTTAGTGAAAATACTCTAACTGTTTGCTAAGCCCCGACCCCCACGGTTACTGTTACTATGCCTGCCAAGCTTTCCATTCTTGCATTAGTACACATGCATTTTACAATGATAACCACTCAAAATTCCCATTGTTTCATTTTTGGATTTTTTTTTTGATACAATGGATCCATTTCTATGTGTGACAACTAGCTGATTGTATCTACTGCTAACTAACTAATTGAGCTAAGAGTTGGTTGAAAATGCTGTTTCTGGCTGACTTTTTGATGTTTCCAGCTGATTTGTTTAGAAAGGGTCATAAATATGCTCTTAATAGCTCCTCATCATGACGATCCACGTGGAATACGTAGGTAATGCTAAATTGAGAAACAGCATTGTTCCTTTATTGCAGGGTAGAGCTAGTTAGCTATAGTATAAGTATATATATATATAGGCTATACTTGTTTGCATTTATAAACATGTTTTCACTTTTAACACTTTTAACGCTATTTCGGGTAGCATTGGTTGGGGCTGCTGGAGCGTAAACTCCTCCAAATTTCAATTTCCCAGGCTGCCACAGAGTGGGGGAATACAACACAGTGGATG
The DNA here is from genome assembly GCA_036023855.1 of Gadopsis marmoratus. Lineage (NCBI taxonomy): Eukaryota > Metazoa > Chordata > Actinopteri > Centrarchiformes > Percichthyidae > Gadopsis > Gadopsis marmoratus. Next base: position 105,222 of record JAVQJF010019972.1, read on the forward strand.
TGCTGGTTGTAAACTGGGCTTTTTAAAAAAAAATTATTCAACCTGTAACCCCACAAACTAGTAGTTAGTTAATGATGTGCTCCTCGGACTTGGAAGTACTGTAATGTTCAGTTACTGATAGCGAGTTAGCCAGATATGCTAACATTGGTAGCTTACATTAGAAAAGACAAACACACTGTTCAATCCATTCTTATTCGTTGCTGTAGTGTTTTGATTTTGAAAAGACTAAATGCAGACTAGTCACACACACCCACCGTCAGCAAGCTGAGCGTTTCAGAGCTTGACAGGCCTGCTGTGCCTAGTTACAGTTGCTAAGCTACGATTGGACAATCGCTGTTTAGGAGAGGGTGTTAGCGAACAGTCAATTATATTACATTACTTTCATTTAGCAGACACCTTTGTCCAAAGCGACATTAGTCTCATTCAACCTTCACAAAACTAAGTGCTCCAGAAAAAGATCTGCAGTAGATCAACACAAGTCTGCAGCTATATGTTGGAAGGCTTCTGTATTATATTTTTGCTTACATTAGACTGTTTGCAGCACTGATTTGAAAGTAAATTCAAGTAAAATGTTGAAAAAGTCCCTCGCTCAGATTGCTGATTAATTGGCCTGAGTAGATTTGGAACCACACATACAGCAATGAAGAAAGTCAGACAGGAGAACATAGTTTACTCCAAGCAGCAAACTTAGTGAGTCAGGCATGCCAAAAGCTGTTACTCTTTAAGTAAAGTATATGTCCAGTAATTATCTCATATGATGCGGCGCGTCTTCAGGCATACAGAAAATAATGACCGTGTGCTGCAAAGTGCTTGAAAAATAGCAGGGATGAAACCTCTCCCTCTGATAGGTTCAGGCATTTCAGGCATCCTTTTCCAAAGAGATTTGGTCAGAGCTTTTCCTCAACTTAAACAGAGAAACACTGAGGATCAATTTGTGGGATTAGTGGACACTGCTGAGATAAAGTTGGTGCTGAAGAGACCCACATGACTATCGTCCCCCCAGTGTCCCGCTAAAGTCCTCTTAGCTCCATTCCTGGCCACAGACTAAGCACATCCAAACCCCAAATGCAATCACAACCCCAGCTCAGTCCGGCCCCCCCAGAATCATCATCCCCAACAACACCAGCCTAAATTGCAGCTCTGTCCCCGATCTCCAGCCCTCCTTGCCTCGTCTCCTCCCAGAACTTTATTTAATGAGTGAAGTTTTGTGGTGGGTGTTCGGGGGTCTCACGCCAGGCCTGGAGGAACAGAGGAGGAGCTTTCATAAACCATGGGCAAACAAATGGGATTTAACACACAAGAGGCTCTGATGGCCTATTAATTCTGCTTTGGCTGGCATCCAGAATGGGCCCAGCCTCTCTGCTAATTGGAGAGAGGCTAATTTCTATCAGAGGCATCAGGAGACTTTTTTTTCCTCTGTGCAGGATGCATCCACATAACTTTAATGGATTCATTCAAGGGCTACAGCACGCAGACATTGATTAGATTGCCTCCGAGGCCCCGCTGCTGGTCGCTTGACATAGGCAGCAAATGAAATGTGACCTCTGGTAAAAGGCCTGAACCAGCCAGCCCCAGTCTAATCCATTAGCTCAAAACCTTTCCCAAACCCATTTAATTAATGAAGTTATTTGAAAAAGGGTGAACATTTACCAATCCCTGGAACTAAATAAAAAGAATTGTGAGCATAGAGCAACAAGAACAGCAGAAAAGAACACTCTACACAAAGTAAAAGCACAAGAGTTGGGTTGCAGAGTAAATTGTACGCAATGAGATGGAATATTATTCCAGTCCTGAGACAAGATGATCCAACCACAAAACACATGCAGATGTGAGGTAATGAGTTGGGTTAAGGAAAATTGCCATTCTTTGGCTGGATTGCTTAAATATTTGTCAGCAAGAGAAAAAGTAAATTTATTCAAATTCATCAAAGTCAAACAATGACAGCAGGGGAGGGGGGAGGTTAATCAGTGAAATGTAAAACAGAAGAGGGGAAAATATTTTTCTCTTCTTTTCTGTACAAGAAATTTACCAGTATGTTCATCTTGGCCGTGCAGCTGTGATCTACACTCATCGGCACCACTTAAAATCTGCTCTCTGGAATTCACATTTTGCCATTCCCTTTTAACAAAGATCCCCTTCTATGTGCAAGCTCTTTATTCAGACAATTGGAAAAGGAGCTGTAGTATTTCTCTGAAGCAAAACCTCAATGTCAAAAGAAAGACAAGCACCAGATCTCTGTTGGTGCATATGCTACATTACTTATTTTTCTAATTGAATTCACTTATTTATCTTCAATTAATAATTTATGATGCAACACACAGTGGTATGCAAATGAACAATTTAAATTTAATGAGTTTTTAATGACCAAACAAATAATTAGTCGAGCCCGGTGTGGTGTGCATGTAATTTGAGAAGGAATACATTTAAGAGCTTTGTTCAATGTTTGAGTACAGACAGGCTAATTTACTTATAGAGCAGCTTATGCAGCAAAATAACTGTGTGGTACATACAAAAGCATTGGAAAGTCATTACCTCAAGGTCATTAGGAAATCTCCAAAAGGCCGGTTGTGGACATGTAATGCTAAAGAAATGATGTGAGCCATTATATTCCACACAATCACAGCAAATAGCAAAATAGCGGCACATGCTCTGAATATAAGTCACATGCTGACAAAGGAAAAATCCACTGTGGATATCCTAAATAATCTAACTATTCCCATTGGTGTGGGAGTAAAGGCAGAGGGCCACATGCCACTGGAGCCAAATGGCATTTGATAATGGCTTTTTTCAGCACCCAAAAGACATTGTTAAGATTTACATTTTCAAATATATGCTGACCTTTTTTCCCTCCTCTCTTCTGTTCGCTTGTCATCAGCACTGTAATTGAATCAATATATTTCCTGATCAGCCCAGAGATTGAATAAGGTCACAGGAAGCCATGTGTGGACATTAAAAATCATTATTCTACTCAAATTGAGCAGAGATGGCATAGACCATTCAGGGTTCAAAATGAAATTATATTAGAGTCTATTACACTTTTACAATTATAGAGACGTTCCAATATTACAATGGGAAATGAAGTCATAATAAAAAGCCCAGGGGTGTATTACAAAGAAATGACCCAACTATTTTTTTGCACTATTATTGAATTGATGTAGAGAACTTGGTGACATTACATTCACTGATAAGTGACCTTATTCATGAAAAATAGAGGGGCCTGTTTCAGTTGCTCCATTTTCTTACTTCATGTTTGCTGTGGAGTCATTTTCCATCTGCAAGACCTCAAGTCAGTAGCAGTGTGCACATTTACATTTCCTCACAGACACTTTCCAGGACAAGTGGTACTAATGCAGCTGCAAAAGCAGTTACTGCTTTAATTGCCTTTAAGCATACATTTATTTTAATTATTCATTTATTTTCTGGGATATGGGATTTTGCTTTACGCACATGTCTGAGCAGCAAAAGCGGCTAATTAAATACCCCAATAGAGTTGTGCATTTGGAAGACAAAGTTTCAATCCTGTTAATCCAATACTACAGAAACAAAGTGGAAAATTGAATTAAACCACACTATTAACTGAGAGTTTTTGGTTTAAACTCTTGCAAATGATGTCTAACTATCAAATTAGATAAAACTCCATTTTTAATTGGCTTACTCATTGAAATGAATAACTCTTATCAGCGATCAACTTATCAACGCTGCATGAAATAAAAATTAGCAGGAAAAGAAAAAAACATTCCTTGCGGCTTTACAGTCCTTCTTTTAGTCCAGTTTCCTACAGTTTACACATTTAAAGAGCAGGCTCAGTGTATCTCAAATTAGACAATTATATGGCTTCACACATATAAAGTGGTGACCTGTGATTTGTCTCTACTGTCACGTCCATCTGGTCCATGCAGACGAAGAGGCTCATTTCTTCAGTTGTTATACTTCTGTTTCACTTAAGGTGCAGCCCCTCTGGTCAATTAGGCGTGATGGTCACAATGTCTGCATAGCTTTAACAGTCTGCTCCTTAAAGCCTGTCAAATGATGGTGAGCGGGGAAACCCGGTCGCCTGGAAACGATGCCGGCTCCCACAGCCATCATCATCATCATCATCATCATCGCTGGATGTAAATGCCTTTCATCTCAGGTGGAACAGAGCCATCGAGCGAGCACACCTACGTTGACCTGTTTAAACTCTGCATACAGAGGGGATGAACGGTAATGAAAGGACCATTTACGCCATCTATTCCATCTCCTCCTCTCCAGATTTCTTGACTATAAAACCTCAGAGTGGAACGTTTATGAAACACATAATGACAATCTGAATCAGTGGGCGTCTTCAATCTACAGGGATTAGTGAGCTTGATATAGTTCAACATGTGAAGGCATACTTGTCGCCTTATTACTGTAAGAGCTTCAGAAGTCCTCCCTGAAGGAGCAAGTGAGGGAGGGGGAACACTCAACTACGCCACAGATCTCTGGCAGCAAATTAGGGACTGTGCTATCTATTCAGTGTGGGGAGAAAAAAGTGGCTGCAATATACTTGGCCTGTCACATTTTTCAGGTAGAGGAAAATAACTCTGTGGTGGATTTTAACTTTAATGATATGCCCGGAACATTACTGCCTCAACACAGTCAAGGAACTCTGCAGACATGGAGTGATATGACTGTGTACACTGGTATGTTTGAAAGAGACAGCGCTGTTCATTAGAGGTCTGCAGTTTCTGGGTCTTTATAAGTGTCACTATCATTTGCAAACACTGAGCAGTGGCAAAACCAAAGGACCAAAGTAATAACTCAGGCCACGCAGCCCTTTGTGAAGTGAAACAAATCATACAGAATGAAGTAATTATAAGAGGACTGTAAACCTGCAAATGTTTACAATGCTGGTCGAAACATTTGCTGTCACATCTTATCTGGGGTTGAGAAATTTGGCACATACCGCTCCATGTTGGACCCATTTAGACCCAAAAGCGAATGGTTTCTGAGCAAATAAATAAATAAACATAATCAACACATTTTTATTTTCAATTTACAGTATTGATATGACTTGGGTGGAAAGTGTTCATTGTCTTGAGAAGGAAACCTCCCGTTCAGCAGAATCCATAATAAGCTATTAACAGCAAATGGTGTGGTCAGAGCCTTGAATTTTAAGAAGGTAAAGGATCACTTTGGAAAGTGATGTTTTAAGCTAAGGCAACTCACTCTGTTATCCTGCATTTGAAACACAACACAATGCAAATGTCTTGGGGACACTTAAAAGTGATGACTAGGTCGAGCACCTGTCACTAAGTGCGTTTCTATCCACTTATTTTTATAGGCATTTTCAATTTTAGCTTAAAAAAACCTGAGTGGAAATAACGGAGATTTGAAAACTCATGATTTAGAAAAAAAAGGTTTTGCTCTTGGCTGAGGTGGAAACTTCGGTGTATCGATAAAAGCCATATGTGACAAAGTGGAATGAGCAACAGACAGCGAATAACTCCCGACGTACACAAAGAACTTAAAATGTCCACTGATGCTTCTGCTCCAATGAAGAGATGGAAAACTGCAGCAGACAAAAACACCAAATCTGTGTGGAGCAATGAGGAGACTTAAATAAATACATGAAACATAAATAGCATATTTCCATCAAACTTTCTGCAACGCTTTCATTTGTTTGAGGTTTGATTGGTGCTCCTTTAATTACATCATCCCGATGCACCGTCCTCTTTTGGAGAATTAGCAGCACCAACTGTTCATCTTGTTGAACCAACTCCTAATATTTGCAAAATTGCATAACAGTTGTGGATGGAACTTAAGCATTCATTTTCTGGACATCTGGTTAGAATTTGGACTAAATTAGGATGGAAACTTGACAAATGGTGTTGGAAAATGAGCTAAGAATGTTTTAACACACTGATTACATGATTCCCATATTATATTGGCACTGATTGTATCTAAATATCAATGTCTGTATGCACATGTTGTTACTTGACACTCATGGTGGTGTGCAAAGACAAGAATGAAATAAATATTGAAAAGTAAATGTATGGAACATGTTGTTGAGGCCTGTGGGGTATTTGTGTCATTGACTCATGATTGAAATGATAAACGATTACACTCCTAGGACTTAATGTACGGATGAACTGACTGTTATACACGTACACACATGCAATCTCCAGTTCACATGAGGTTCTTCAGCGGTCGTGCTCTGCAGTCTGATCGTCTCCTTCCTCAGCCAAACTGGCTGGCTCGCTCCATCACCCTGGTTTGTTGGAGGCCCGATGGTGATGAATGTCTTTTCGTTTTTGTGAAGTCCCCTGTACTGCTACAGCATGCCAGGCAGAATGAAAAACAGATTAAAGAGGCAGGAAACCGACACAGAGAGGATGTTTGGCTGTTGGCTATTGAGTTATCAACCCTTTTCACACCTAATGAAACAACTTTCAGCACTGCAGCTTATTAAATATCCCCCAGTCACTGGGCAAAGCTGCAGAGTTGCCAGAGAAGGCCACATTAGATTTTAATTAAAAACAAACAAATTACCCAGAGCGCCATGCATCCAGGAAATTTAACTCAATCCAAATACGATGGAACTTTTAACTGTAGAATGATGGAGGAGGTCTACAGGTACACTCACCTGGATACATATGAATGCTGAGAGGAGAGTTAATACATCAATAGACCTTTAGAGATAAGAAAAAATGCAAATGGAATATGATAAGGAGGCAAGGAGACAGAGTCCAAACATCAACAAGTACATCCTGTGAGCCCAGCAAATAGGAAATCATCACCGGCTGATTTGTTATTTGATAATCAATCTAATCTCCTAACCTTCACTGTGGACACTTATCTTCAGCACATCCACAATGATTCTGAAAATCATTCTGAAAAGAGGTTAATAATAATTTCTGTTTCCTTTGTTCTTGCAGAATTTGAATGGATTTTTATCTTAAAGGCTAAATTTGCCCTTTCAGGTGTAAATTCCTCTATGATGAAGATGTCATATCACTGCTGTCTTTTTTCTCTGGAGATCCAGGTCTTTAAAATAGAAATATAATCAGCCCATTATGCATGTCTGGGTTTAGATTGATGTTTTAAAAAGATCGATTCATTGCTCCATCACTTGGTTCAACAGTTTCTCCGTGTGCAAGTCAAGTTGTATCATTACTTTGATTTTTCTGTCTGCCTCACCAAAGGAACACTCAAACATCCTGCTTTAAGGGCGCCGTCGCTCCTCCAGGCAGGGCCGTGTTTGTTTTAGCAGCGGACACTGAACAGCTCTTGCCATGTGAGAGAGATTCAGATCATTACTGAAATATAGATATGAGGTATTGTATGAACAACTGCATTAACACGTTATTCTCAGGCAAATTAAGACAGAGTGGAAATGAGGAATTGGCTGCGAGGCTGAAGGGCATCTATCCCAGGCAGCTAAACCCATGTGGACTACTTCTTCTTCTCCAGGCCTTTTCCTCCCAACATCACTCCTTTTCTCCCTCTGGATTTCTGCTGTCCCCCAATTGCACACGTAGCAGGCTTGTTCGTTTCATTTGGATTTGACCCCTGCTTACCTTACTTCCGAGTGGGCTTCATTAAATGTGTTTCTGGCTCTTTCAGGGCCTCCCCTCCCCCCCCACTCTCTTCAAGACTCTCACTAAGTGGGAGAATTGTAACAAAAGGAAAGTCTCCAATGAGCAATTCTCAGTGGAGAGGGTGACCCCAACTTTAGGGAGAAAAAGAACCTGAGGATAATAGCAAATGAAGCCAAGGGCTGCGTTAATGGGCAGACATAGCACACTGACTTCCTGGTGCTGCTTTAACTGACAGACATGTATATTAATACTCAGCACTTTTTTTTATCGAAGTGGAAGAAATATGAATATTCATCCTCATTTATATTTCAAGGCATTTCCATTCCTGCGGGATCCTTGCTAGGTTTTGACCAATTTCCATCCCCATTACGGAAATGACAGCTCTCACTCTCGGGCCCTGACAGAGGTCTGCCCAATGCACAGGAGGTCTTACGATGAGGGAGCCTGGGCCCGTTCCCAGCTGTCCACAAACACTCATTAACAGAGGAAAATATCCAACGGAATCTCTGTGAGAATTTTTAATCACACAAAGGTCCTGCTAATTAGGCAGCTGATGGGGCATGGAGAGCACAAGGACGAATTCTTTAAACAAAGGACTAGAAACTTTAGGGGCCTTAATTACTCGGGCAAAGAGTTCATTCCAGAATGGCAGAGCACATCATTCCACTAATGAGACCAAGTGGCAGCACATATTAGTGAGAAATAATGTGGAAAGTTCAATTACATTGTGCTTTTGGAGCCTTTTTCCTCTTTCCCTCCCTGCTACTTATGCACACACATAAGACAAAGCCCGGGCCAGCGCAGGAAGGAAGCAGGGGCAGAGGACACGTAATCACTGGCACCAGCACTCCCTTCTTCACGTGTATCTTGGCAGGCTTGATCATCTTAATTGCCCATTAGAATGTTCTCCTGTTTGAAAATGAATATCATTATGGTACCCAGTTCTGGCCTTTGCTGGAGAAAGACTTGCTGCAATTTCGCCATTCAATACCGCATGTGTCTTGAATTCCAAACACACAATTGACTTCCAATTTGCAGCAACCAAACCCTTAGAAATGCTATGAAGTAAAAGGGCAGGGGAGGAGCTAATTACCGGGAGGTAAGATTAACTTTCGTCTTTCTTGCTAAATGGGCAAATATTCTTTAAGAACATGCCTTATGTGGCCCTGTCAGTGTTACGAATTCTGTTGTGAATCCAGGCCAGATTCACCACACAGACTGTGTCTTTAGGGACAAGAGGCAAGGATAAATATCATTCTCTATTGGTTTTCCTGACTTAATGTGCTTCCTTTCATTACAGGTTTGCTCATGCCGATATTTAAACAGCAGTGTCTTTTGGTGAAACATGCAAGCCGTCCTGCTTTTGTGGATTTAGTTCCGTTTCAGAGCCGTTACTGGAAAAAAAGGGCTCAAAAGTTTTTAAGTTTTCAGATGACGTTATTCGACGTTATATCCCCATTGTGCTGTAAGGGTGTGGACACAAAGTTATACCGACTTCTATTTAACTAATAACATTAGCCACAATCTTTAACTTTGTTTCACACAGTGTATGGGTAAATAATTGTGAATGACAATCAAATAATGTGCTACTGAAAGAGTAATATATGCGCATTCTCACCTGTGTAAAAGATTGTATTAAAAATCCTAATGCCCACATCAGGAGGTGCCTAGATACCAATTACACCAAGCAGGAAGCAAATTTCCCGTGAAATAAAACAGCTAATGGGAAATGGAGGGCGGCAGGCAGCATTCCTTATTGCCCGCTAAGCTGGAACAAGAAAAAGAGGCAGGCAGAGTCGAATGTCCACAACTGGCCTGGTTTAAACCACACTGGAGCCAAATACATCATATGGGCCATCAGAAATGGGGCGGTTAAATGTGTTTGTGCTCAAGAAGATGTCACTTCTCCACATATAGTCTATGTCCACATATGTCCACATGCTAGTGATCTAGGAATCTTTTTTATATATACAGTCTCTCTAAACCCACTGCTGAACTGTAAAAAGCTTCATCATGAAATTTTAATAAAAAAAATAAAGCTTTTCCCCATTGCCATTAAGAGAGAGAGCACATGTGACAGAAAGCGAGATGGCGAATGACCAAATGGTCTTCTCTCAGACTCCATGATGTTGATGATCATGTTGATGATCATGTTGTGATTACGGCACAAACTGAGCACCGGTGGCCATCAGCAAACTAACACCAAGTCCCCTTATCTTTACATAAAATAACATTCTCCTCTAGCATTCTTTTTATTTTTTAAATAAATGGAAGTACCTTTTATATATTTGATGTGTAAAAACTAAAAAAACATGAGATGATCCATAATTGAACACACCAATTACCAACCATTTACTCTTACAGGGCTACTCTAGTGATTTAGTATTGAACTTCCAAGAAGTTGGGAGACGCCAAGGTTCAGATTAAAAAGGGAAGTTGGTGCATGCGAAGGTGGTCAAGACACATAAGCATAACACATACAATGCACATACAAAAAGATAAATTGGTGCAGCAAAAGTCATGATAAATGCTGCCATTTAGTCCCAAATATGGGGTCCAAATACAACAACAATAGATCTTACAATCACCATATTGCAACTCGATAGTGTCTTTCATCTTATTATTCAAACGAGGAACAACTTACTCGAGTCATTTTCACAAACTTGGCAAAGCTCCTCCAGAGCCACAGAAGACATTATAAAACTGTTTTTCACGGGCTGCAGTCCTCACAAATTGACTTTGACATGTAAAATTGGTGAAGTGCCCCTTTAAAACATGAACCATGAATCATTTGAGGCTGTGTTAACTAACCTTCATCTTTTGAAAGATGAAAGCTATTATCTGCTTGTGCTTTGTTTTCTCAGGTAGCTGAGTGGGTTAAATGCACACAAGCCGCATCCTCTGTAGAGCCCCATTATAAAAGAAATTTAGAAATCAAGAGGATGTTGACTGCATACACCCTGTTACGTGCCGTGGTATCTAGAGGGGGATGGGAGTATGGAAGGTGTTTGGTTTTGCCCTGTTTCCTTCCCAGGTAATCAAAGTGATGACAGACACCTGTGAGAAGATGGGGGCGTGA